>JADRCD010063725.1:0-15249 GCA_019843815.1 Montemys delectorum | reverse complement strand
GAATATATGTGTATATGTGTGTACACATGTGTGGTATGTGTGTGTGCATGTGTAAGTGTGCATTTGGGTGTTTGCATATGTGAGTATGTGTGTGTGAGTGTGTATACATGTGCATGTGTGTGTATGTACTTGTGTGTGTGTATATGCGTGTGTGTGTGTGTGTTCAAGTGCGTGATGTTTTCCCTCGTGCATGAAGCAGACAGAGGTATAGATTTTCACTAAACAATTATGCTTCATTTGGCTCTCTATCTTGTAGGCTAGAACCTTTTTTCCTCTGAGTAGGAATATAGCCCGCACCTCACGTTATGCATTTTTATTAGTTGGTGTCATTCAGTTCAAACTTAGAAACTGTAAAATCAAAAAGATCACATTTGGGTCTTAGGGGTTATAATTTTGGAAAAATAGGTTCAACTAGTCTGAATGACTTTTCTGGGAAGGCAGAAAAAATGAGAGCTTTATGCATTGGGAGGAAACCTCAACCATGTAACTGATAAAGAAGGAGCAGGGGACGCCACTAACAAAGGCATGTGCAAACACATGGAAATGTCTAGAAAACAGCAGCTGATAACTTCTTGACATGTGCTAGGAACATCTGGCTACAAGGTAATCATCTAGTGATTTAGGTTCTTTTTAGATGCCATTGGTCTAAGGGTGGAAGCAATCCAAATTCTCATTCTAAAGAGCATAAATTCTAGCTTTTTGGTAGTCTCTTCACTCTATTCTGAGAGCCAATTTCAATGTTCCTTTCATTGTATTATTCCTTTTAATATCTTCACATTCGTTTATTTTGTCCATGTTACCAGATCTCAGCCTGGGGTGCTATGCTATGTCTCATTCAGCCGTTTCTATTCCCTGTCTGATTTTTTCCTCCAGGTCTAGTTTTTAATGTCTCACATCAGGTTGGTTATAACTGTGTACCATATAGAACACTCAGCATCCCTGCTATTTCCTAGTGTGGTGTTTCTCAATGGTAATGGCTCTGTTGAACTACTGACCATGCAGCTTGGGATGCACTGCAGACCTGGGAGCTCAGAACTGCGGGTGGTGAGGTTCAGGCAGCAGTGAGGCCTAAGGAACAATGGCCTCATGGAAAACCATGCCTCATGTCATACATTCATGTTTGTCTTTGCCTTTTTATCTTAAACCAATACTTACCACATCCCCGAGAGACACACTGGAGTAGTAATTGGCAGAAAGTACAGTGATACAGAAACTGAATTATATCATGGTCTCCATCACAGTATGTAAATACTTCTGAGGTCATGTTGGCTGAATGCCTTTCGGTGCCCTTGTGTTCCTATGAGCTTCTTTGGTGGCTGACAGTCTAAGAGAGCAAATAAGAAAAAACAAACCAACCTGTAGATAGGAAAGTTGTCAGATTTCAAAGACTGCAGGCCATTATGGAAAATACAATGACACATTATTTCAAATATTTACCTTCTACCTTGATCCCCAAGGGTCTTTGTTCTCATTCACACAAGGAATAGCCCTTGACTTCTTCTTTGAAAGGGAAAAAGGAAAGCAGTAAATCTTTCACTGACTTTTAAATACCCATCTCTCCCTTTTTGAGACAAATTTCCTACTCCTGCTCTTTAGGATGACAGGATTGCCTTTTTGTCAAGTTCTTTGGCTCACTCATTTCTGAAAGCTTAAAGGCAGGTGGGCTTGCATTGGCCATGCACAGAAGACTGATGAAAAGCTGGCAAGCATTTGCTGAATCCACAACCTGGGAAAATCAACTTGAATTTTTCTCACTTTAATGGGAAATGACAGAGGGAGAGAAATGTTAAAGACCTTGTTCCCAGTGAGCAGCAGCTGAGAAATGAGGAATAGTGGAGACTTACTCGCTGAGAGCTTTGACGTTGCCTGACTGAACTCCCTCCGGGTTTTATTTTGAGACTTGCTTTTAATAATGTGTGTGTGTGTGTGTGTGTGTGTGTGTGATGGAGAAGAGGGCTGTGCATGTGAATTCGGGTGCCTATGAAGGCCAGGAACTTGGTTACCACTGGAGCTTGCGTTAGAAATGACTGTGAGCCATCTGACATGGGTGTTGGGAATGAAACTCAAGTCTTCCACAAGAGCAGTGAGTGCTCATAACCACTAGCAAACTCTCTAGGCCATTCTCCTTATTTTTAAAAAAAATTTGACTTAATTAAATTATTTTAAAGTATTTTTTAGAATTTTATACAGTACAACATCTTTATATAATTTCCATTCCCACTTCCTTCCTTCCAACCCTTCTTTTACCCACTTCCTCTCAGATTCATGACCTTCTATAATTATTATTGCTAAATGTACTTTACCACACACCTATGTATATAAAACTTACTGAATCCATGTAGTTTTGATTATATGCACATGTGTTTAGGGCTGACCACTAGGGACTGGATAGCTCAAGAGGATTGTTCCTGGACAAAATCTGATGCCTCCCCCCTCAGCTGCCATTGATTGCCTATAGTTCTTTATCTGCTGTGGGGCCTTGTGAAATGTTCTCCATCTACACTGGAGTATTGACATGGATGTCCTAATGTAGGTCTTGTTTAAACAACCAAACTCTTGAGATTTTCATGGGTGCAGCTTTCCTGTCTTGTGTAGGAAACAGAATCTTACAGCAGACATCCTGGTCCTTAGGCTCCTACAATCTTTCTGTCCCCTTTTCTGAGACATTTTATGAGTCTTAGGTATGTGGCTTCACATTGTAGATGAACTAATTGGGTCTGGGCATGCTTTAGTCATTGTTCTTTTGCTGTGAAGAGACATCATGGCTATAACAATTATTCTATGGGAAAGCATTTAACTGGGGGCTGGCTTACAGTTTCAGGGAGTTAGCGTTAACAGCATGGCAGGAAGCAAAGTAACACACAGCAGACATAGTGTTGTAGAAAGAGCTGAGAGCTCTACATCTAGCTAGGCAAGCATTAGGAAAAGAAAGAGCCACTGGGCCTGGCTTGAGCTTTTGAAACCTCAGTGTCCCTCTATCCCCAACCACAGTGACACATTTCCTCCAACAAGGCACCTCCTAATCCTTTCAAACAGTGTCACTCCCTGAGCATTTAAATATAACAACTTATGGGGACTATTCTTATTCAAACCACCATGACCACTTACTCTCTGCATTTTGACCACTTGTGCATCTCTGCGGCAGCCAGTATATGCAAAAAGAAGCTTCTCTGATAAAGAGTGAAGGGCATATTTATGGAGTCAGGTATAAGGATAAGTATTTAGAATACAGATGGAAGCTGTATTGATTTGGGTGAACGGCAATAATGGGTTCTCCTTTAGGATCTATGACTCCTCCAGCCATGGGCAGTTGTCTGGGCTTACAGAACCATTTATGAATTCCTTCCTCTTGAGAAGTCCTTGAGTCCAATTTTCTGTTAGTTACTCCAGGGATGCAAGTGTCACTATTGTACAGTTGGGGATCTCTTGCTAGGCCGTTCTTTGTGGTTCATAGGCTTTACAGCTTATAGGATGACTGCTTACTTTTCTCTCTTGCTAGCTTCCATCTCACCCTCTGATTCCATGAGAGCTAGTGCTCAGAGAAGGGACTTCCAGGACAGTTCCAACTTGATTCCTCCTAGTCTTGTGTCCAAAGTGTGTGACATCATTGGAGGGAACCAAGGGCAATAGCCACTATAGCCTATATTATTTTGGGCCCACCTAACCAATCATGTGAAGAAAGATTTCCTCAATTTTTTTTAATAGTTTTTGGTTCCTGCAAGGAGTCTGTTTGGCAAAGTTCATTTTTAAGTGTGCCTAAAAGAATATTTCTCCATGGCTTTTTACAGAAAGTAGTATCAAGGAGTTATCTACCAGGAAGCAATTTCTAGGAGAATGTGTCATTCAATGGAATTTTAGCAATTTTTTTTTCAATTTAGGGTGATATTATTTGTTTTGTTTTGTTTTGTTTTGTTTGAGGAAAAGATTCATAGCTATTTCAGGATGTGGAAAATCATATTCTGCAATGATTTAATGACTGCTGAAGATTCCTATTGAGTGTACATTTATTTGAAATAGTAAATTTAGACTCAATTAAAAATGGTATTTAACTTTGCTTGTTTCAAGCTTGCTCATACTATACTAGAGAATCAGGTACATTTCCATACTTTTAGAAGGAATAACAGATTGTGTGAAATGGAAGACTTTGAGCAGCTGGGTTCAACAGGCATGCCTTGCACTGAAGGACCACAAATCACTATTGTTGAAAGTAAGATATGAGCCTCACTCTGTGGAATCTTGGCAATCCTGAGGTGCGTGATCCTAAGGTGGATGGTCCTGAGGTATGTGATGCTGAGGTGGGTGATCCTGTGATGGGTGGTCCTGAGGTGGATGATCCTGAGGTAGGTGATCCTAAGGTGGGTGATCCTGAGGTATGTGATGCTGAGGTGGGTGATCCTGAGGTATATGATCTTGAGGTGGGTGATGCTGAGATGGGTGATCCTGAGGTGAGTGACCCTGAGGTGGGTGATTCTGAGATGGTTGATCCTGAGATGGGTGATCCTGAGATGGGTGATCCTAAGGTGGGTGATGCTGAGGTGGAGACTGGCCTACATACACGTATGTAGTAGTGAGGAATCATAATTGGTACTGCCAATCCTTACTGTTTTATTAGGCTTCTTTAGTACTTTGATAAGCATCATGACCAAAAGAAACTTAGAGAATAATGAGTGTATTTGACCTACAGATTACAGTCCATCATCAAGGGAAGACAAGGCTAGAACTCAAAATAGGAACCTATATGCAGGTATTGAACTAAGGATTGCTGCTTACTGGTTTTCTTCCTTTGTTTCTACTTAGTCACCTTTCTTATACAACCCAGGACCATGTGCCTAAGGGCAACACTACCCAAAGTGGGTTGGGCCCTCCTACATTAATCAATTAAGACAATACATGTCCACAGGCCAATCTGGTGGAGCCAATTCCACAACTGAGGCTCCTTCACTAGTGTCTACAATGTGTCAAGTTGATAAAAACTAACCAGCACAATTGACTCCTTGAAGCCATATTTTTTTTAAAAAATGTTTATTTATCCCCCAAATCTCATTATTACAGTATAAAATAGTCCAACTTTAAAAGTTCCACGTTCTTTAAAAACTTTAACAGTTTAAAAATAAAAAAATAAAAAATCTCCTTTAAAACATAGTTTCTTTGGCTGTGGGTTCCTGCAATGTCCAAAATAAGTCTTATATATCTTTATTCTAAAAGGGAAGTACCAGGTCACAGTTATAATCAGATCAAAGCAAAACCAAATCTAACAATGTAAAAACAGTGTCCAGTGTCTTAAACTCACTCAAGATGGTCTGGGCTCTAAAAAAGGTTTGGACAATCTCATCTCTTTGGCTCTGTCTTCTGTGACGTTTGTCCGTAGTCTTAAGTGACTACACTTTTAACGTTAGTAATAATTTTATTTTTTAATCTGATCCATTTAGGAGGAATAGTTGATGTACTGGTTAGAAAGATGTGATGATAGCACATATCATTTCTTTTCCTAGTAAGAATATCACTAGAAGCAAAGTCCAGCTCAGACCTTTGCTCATTTTCTCAAGTCATTCTTTTCTAGATACAAGAAGACAGCAAGGGTGACGTATGAAGAACAGGTTTTTTTTTAGCAGTAAAATTTGGAACTATAGTTTTCTTAAAGAGTATAATTTTTTAGTGAAACTCTGAATTGTCATGTTGTGTTTTTCCAGTTCTTGCTGTCATTTTCCTTGTGGCGTAACCACTCAGGATTCTCATTCTGATAGAGGGAATCACTTCATCGATCTCCTGGTGCATATATTTCTTACTGTTGCCATACTGAAGATCATTTCCTAGCCCAGTCCCTACAGCAACACAATCTGGGTTTTTCTTAGAGTTTTCTATAAGTGTCATTGAAGCGAAGATAGCCTACCATGCTGGACTAATTAGGCATGGTGGAAGAGGCTGAGCTTTTAGGATTGAAGAGGAGGATCTTGGCTCATTCAGGGGACTTCCTGAAAGGATGGCCATGCCAGCAGAAGTGTTTGAAGATCTTTATACTGTGCTGAATGGTGTGTAAGTCTATAAAAGTCTGGGGAATAATGTAGGTTCAGGACAATATAAGATACTTTTTCTATTCCATAATACAGCCTTGTTGAGAAAGAGTGTCCATGAAAGGGTGATAGGTCTAGTTTGCTATGATGAGGGAGATGCTTTGGTGAAAGTGAAATTTGATTTGGGGCTTATTTAGAGTATGTCTGTGTGTTAGGGGTGGGCAGGACAAGTTATGCATGATAGCAGATTGCAGTAGCTTAAATCAAATCTGAGACCCATGGCAGGAAACTGGAAGCTGACATACTAAGATATTTATTGAGGGACTGAGATATTGTTTGAGCCTTGAAGGCCTGTGGAGTTTTGGACTTTCACTGGAATATTGTCCTTCTAACTTTCAGGCTGGTCCAGCATGTTGGACTATCTCTACATGCTTTGAGAACAGTATTTTCACTCACAGCAGTTCTTATTAATGCTACTCTGCTTGCTTGCCTGGTGTCTGGGTTTAGCTTCTCTTAAGTGCTGTAATTATGTGGGGTTTGCAATAACATATGCTACCACTGGGACTTCTTCTCCAGAGGAAGCAAGCATCATTTAGAGCTCAGGACAGCTCTCCCGTGTCAGTTCAGAAAACCAAGGATCTCTCTACGGAGGGACATGATAAGGTCACCTTTAGAGCGGGTGGGTCTCAGGCTTCTCTATGCATATTCATTAAACTAACTCATTAGACTAATTCATTAAAACCGAGATGTGGACAATAGCTATGATTCTGAAGGTCCAAGGATCAGTTAGTAGTGAAACTTGTTCACAGTCACAGGACAAATGCCACGACAATACTAAGGTTGTGTGTGGAAACAAGTGGAATGCATTGGAAATACTTTCTACACGGAATTATGGCCACGGAGTCTCCTACACACCCTCGACAGTGAGTCATGGTTGCTATCCATCCAGAGCTGTGCTTTACATGAGAAGGGTGCCCCTTGGGACACGAGCCGTTGGAGTCTCGGGAATATCGGGCCTTTTTCATCAGGATCCCAGCAACAATAGTTAGGATTTTTCAGCAAGGAAAAGGATAGGGTGAGTGAAGTCTCAATTGATTCTGAATTTCTTCCTTATTAACTAAGTAGTATGTTAAAGGTGAATCTTGGTGTTCGATGCACTTTGTACAGGTTAGTGATGCGTATTGAGTACCTTCTCTGAGCCCAGCCCTACTAGGCATGTGAATCTCTGGCAGTGTGTGAGGAGCTATTTCTGCTGTTCAGGAACTTTCAATATTATTGGTATAAAAATCCCAACACTTACAAGCAAGGAAAGAAAGACATTAAGGAACAGGAATACAATTACTCGCTAAATTGAATGTAAGCAAGGGCCAAAATTATGACACAAGCAGCAAGTGTTGGGCAAAGTCAGGGAGGGTTTGGGGTTGGCTTTGTTCCCTGAAACCAGAGTTTCAGTTTCCAAGTCGAGGGCTCTATTGTTTGAGTTTGGAGATCTTATGGATACAGACCTGGGAGCTGCTGGAAAAGAAAGGCAGAGTCCAGCGCAGAAACACAATTCAGTGTTTCAGGCACTAAGAGCACAATGAATGCAAATCACAGTCTTCCACCCTCCTTCCTCATTCATCAGTGAATAGAGCCGTTCTTTAAATGAAACCATCCCTAGATAATGAGATCAGTGCTCCCCTGAACTGGGTTTTATTGGACACTCCTACAGCTTGTAGACTCAGACCTAGAGTGAGCTCTCTCCATAGAAGATAAATAAGAATGGGACTTAATGGGAAAGGCCATCTCAGGATCTCAGGGCAGATACCTTATAGTTCCTGGATGGAGCAGACAAAAGGAGAAGGGGCTGGGAAAGGCCCTGGAAGGCAGAGAGGGGACTCCTCTCCTTTGTCTTGTGGGGAAAGCTCTGTGAAAGAACCAGGTCATTCAGTCCTTATAGAGCACTTGAAACTCTCATAACCGTGAGATGGTAAGTCATATGCTGTCCCTGGAGAGCAGACGCAGATTGGCCTCTCCCTCTTTCTACAGAAGTTGTGAATACAGAGGCTATATGTGTCTGGCAGGAAACACTCAGGCACCCCTTTCCTGCTCAACTGGGACCCCCTCAACATGATCCAACCCATTATGTGGCTTTTTCTCATGTGTGAACCAAATTCCATTCCACTGGAAGCCCCTTGTCAGGAATACTCTGAGTTTTCCTGCAGATAAATCAACCTCTATGTAGGACTGAGGAAATGGACAGCACCTCCCTCTCCTTACAGCATGGCTAAGAGGCTCCCTCCAAATTCCTATCAAAGACGTGTTCCTCAGAAGCACACCCCTCTGTACTGTGGCCTATTTTTACTTCCATGACAGGCTAAGTAGCCTCTAGGCGAGCACGTTCATGTAGCTTCTCCATATGGCATCTGCTCTTTGCTTATGTTGGTATCTCTGACCTGTTATGGTTGAACCTTTGCTTGACTAAAGTGGGCAGAGTGCTCCTAAAGTGATCCTAGATCATGCCATTGGCTCTTTCCCATCCCTGGAAAAAATGCTGGTGGGACTCCTGTCTCCAAACAAAATCAAAGCCATCTTTATAGAGAATCTGACTGGGACCTTTTCACGTCTTGGTCTTACTCTCCTATCTGGAGCAGTTTTGCCCCAGTAGTTCCCACTGGTAGTCCAGAGGTGAAATCTGGTTCACAATTTCATTTGTTTGGACTAGTCTTGTAGACTGTAAATACCTTAATTACTTCCCAATATACTTAAATGAATGAGTTTTTATGTAAACATTTGGATATCTGACTTATTTTGAACAACTTTGAGTAGCCAGCAGTCCTGGTCCGTGCTGCTACTTGGAAATGTTGACTTGAAGCTGAGGACAGCTGCCCACTCTTAACCTTGACTTAGCCCTAGTTTGTTACTAACTTGGGGGAGGGAATGAGGTTTCAGCTTATAAACCCTGATCACTCACTTGAGGGGAACCAAGGCAGTAACCCAAGCAGGAATAGAGGCAGGAACATGAAGGAACTCTGCATACTGGCTTGCTCAGGTTCATTCCTTATAAACCCAGAACCATCTGCTCAGAGGATCGTGCTCTCCAAAGTGGTCAGGGCCCTCTCAGCTCAATTAGTCCAGAAAATGTCACACAGGCATACTTACAGCACTCTGTTGGAGGCAATTCCTCAGTTGAGGTTCTCATTTCCTAGATGACTCTAACTTGTGTAAGATTGGCCAAAGGTCACCAGTCTAGCACCTCAGCCTCATACACAGCACAGCACCTGGAAGCACTGGAGTTGTTGACCCCATTGAGTCACAATGCAGCCCATACTAACTCCATTTTAATTTTCCTGAGTGGTATCCCCAAGTCAAGGCAAGTGACTAAGGAAGGGTGGACATACATAGTTCAGGAATTGTGCCTGCTGATTGGAGGAAAGGGGAGGATCTTGGAAATGGTCCAAAGTAGAAGAAAAGAAAAACTCCATTAGTGCTTTTTAGACTATCTGTACTAAAGGAGTAGAGTGATATTTATTTTCTAACTCAATCTATCACAGATTTGTCCCATTGAAAATCATAACACACACACAATTCCTAGAAAAACAAAATAAAATACACAAAATAAAAGTAAAAATTTATTAACAGTAAAAATTGCTGTCAGATTTTAGAATGAGCATGTGATGGTCTTGAGGAAAAAAATGAAGTTGAAGACTAAGACTAAGAATTGTGTATTACTCATGAGCAGGAAACAAATGCATGTCAGAAAACTATGGATCACATGAAGGAAAGATTTTTCTCAATCTGAGAATTCCATAGTCAGCAAATCCAAGAAGAGAGCTACAGTATGACACAGCTTTGAAAGGTGCTCTGTGAGTGAGCCACATCTCCAAACCATCATCACAATCAACCCATTCTTGCAAGATTTGTTCTTCAAATGCTCTTCCTAACAAAACATATGTTTGAAGATAAACAGATTTTTTTCTGAGTCTACGATTCAAGAACTATATACGCAAACCAAAAGGATAATTCATAACACAATTGTGAATGGGTTGGGAGACATGATATCTCCAGTGTTTGGTAACTTTTCTATTTCTCCACTCCCTGCATAGCATACACTTGAGCATCCCAGATGAAACCAATCAAACCCCAGACTGTCCTCCTTTCTGAGTTCAGGTCTCTGGGTAGTTGTTTCAACTTACTTGGAGCAGAAACAGTGAGTCAGTGAGAACATTACAGAGTTACATCTGTGAAAACTGTACAGGAAAGCCAAGCACCTGGTATGGAAATATCTGTGGCTGTCCTCAGGGGAAGGAATAGGCAGGATTAGCATGATGGGCCAGCAGCAGGCGGTATATCTTTCTAGCCACAGAGTTCATGTGCATGTCCAAGTACTTGACTATGGCACTTCTTGAGCTTGCTTAATCTTCATTTTCTGAACCTCTTTGTATAATAGGCTATGGCATCCCTATGAGAAAGTAGACTGTGTGGCACAGTTGTTAGAGGTATCCATTAGATTTAGCAAGCCAAGCCCCAGGATAATCAGCTTTACTGACTACATGCTACAGTGACCTCGCTGGATCTTGTATACCAGGGTCTGTAGATTATATAGTGCATTAATCTGCTTGAGTTTGTTTCTATAGCAACTTTCCATGGCTCTGTGGATTAAACTATAGACATTATTTATTTATTTATTTATTTTGGTTTTTTGAGACAGGGTTTCTCTGTGTTGCCCTGGCTGTCCTGGAACTCACTCTGTAGACCAGGCTGGCCTTAAACTCAGAGATCCACCTGCCTCTGCCTCCCAAGTGTTGGGATTAAAGGCAGGTGCCACCACCACCCAGCAAACTATAGACATTTATTTTCTCATGGTTCTTGAGGTGCAAGTCGAAGAACAAGGAGCCGTTATGGCTGGGCTCTGACTCCAACAGGGCTACCTGTCTACTATGTCCTTACTGTCGTTTTATAAAGCCACTCATCCAACTAGATTAGGACTCCTATATTTACCTCATTTAATTATTACTAGCTTCTAAAAGACCTGTCTTCAATTATAGCTGCATTGAGAGGAACTGAGGCTTTATCATACATTTTGAGACACTATTCACTCCACAGAATATGGGAATAAAAAGTTTAAGTGGTCAATTCAATTTTGTATGCCAATTAAAAAAACTCATTTAGATTTTCATGTCTGTTATGATTTGACTGTAAAATGTCCTTTCTGGGCTCATATGTTGAGCACTTGGTCCCAAGCTGGCGGCCCTAGTCTGGGAGGTGGTGGCAACTTTGAGAGGCTTAGCTGGAGGCCAATCTCTTCTACCATCTGGTCTCACCATCATGATGGTTTGCCCAAGTGCATAGGGCTATATAAGCAGGAATGAACTCTCTGAAACCTGAGTCAAAAAGATAAATCATTCTTCATTGTAGTTAACTGTGTGGAGAAGTTTTGGCTAGTCATGTAGACCCTGACAAACACAACATACACGTCATATTTTTGTTTACTCAGTTATCTGTGGCATTTCTAGATTGGGTATTATCACTTCCTAGATGTTTTTTCTTTGATTTGAGAACTGGTGAAAGGGGGCTTGAGTAGTGTCAGGTAGGAAAAGGTGAGAAGTCTTGGCTAAGATGGTGTGGAACATTTTTTGGAAGAACAGCTGATACAATTTTTGGTACCTTTGTGACTTGCTCATGTTGACTCTCTATGTTTCACTGGTAAAGTAAGAAATATACTGTTTAAATTATCTGATAAGTAATTATATATTATTTGAGGATATGGTGTAATATTTCAAATGTGTGTATGCTATGTATGGAAGCAGGATAATCAATCTACCTGTAACCTTAAAACTTATCTTTTATTGGATGGTAGAGACACTTAAATCCTCTTTTCAAGCTATTTTAAAATATACGCCACATCATTGCTGTTGGCAACAACATTTTACAATAAAACATTAGAACTCATTCTTCCTAACTAGAACATTCTACCCATTGAACAATGATTTCCTTTTCATATCTACCTTTCTCCCCATCTAACCAGCCACTTCTGAGTATTTAAGAACTGGATTGAAACAACTGTGTGAAGGTTGTCTGCATGACCACATCTATACAGTGATCTTTCATAATAGCCAAGATACGGGATCCTGTGTTTATCAAAGCATGAATATGGTATGTGGTGAGTGCAATATATATACATATGTGTATATATGTATATATATGATGAGGTATCATTGAATATGATGAAAATTGGGACTTCTGTCATTTCCAACAATGTACATAAGTATTGAGAACATTGTGTTAAGTAAAATAAGGCAGACACAGGGAGCATATAACATATGACCTACCCTATATATCAAGTCTAAAATTTTTAAAACAATCTGTAAAAGTCAAGCATGGAATGGTGATGAACATGTACTCAGTTTGAATGACCAAGTACACCTGAAGTTCTTAACACAGGGATTTGATGTCTTTCTCAGGCAGCTTTCCTCAAATTAGCCACTCATGAATCTAATTTGTGGATTCAGTTTGTGGATTTTACTGGAAGAGCCCAGGGATTGTGTGACTATCAGCAATGAAAGTAAGGACAAGGGAAATTCAAGTTCTGTTATGCTGCAGTTCTTTCCTGGGCTGAGGCTGAGCTGAAGTACCACAGCTAGACAAGGAATGGGTTAACCCCAATGGCAACATGACAGGGCTTAGAGATGACTCTTGTCCAACATTCTATTCTACACAGAGGACTATATATAGATCTATGTTCATTTGGGGTGGGGTGGGAGTGTGGGGGACAGTGGAGCAATGTTGGCCAGAGATTAAAGAGGGAGTACAATCTAGAAAAATACAAGTTCTGATTTCACCCTTCAGTGGAATGTGTGAAGAGGGTTCAGCACTTACTGGGTACCACTATCTAGGTATTTTTTTTAAAGTCTCTTTCATCCTAACACCCTTTTCTATTATGGGTAGCCACACCTTCTTGGATCTTTTCTAAGTGCTCTGGTGACTATAACATCCTCACTTGTGGGACTATATTGTTCCTCAATGTCAAGGTCTCTTCTATATTCAAGACTCGCTGTTTTTAATATTCTCAGTGATGGCACAGAGCCTCGCACAGGAGATGTTCCCGATGAATGCTAGGCCACGGCTAGAAAAAAATTAAAGTGTGGGATTGAAAAATGGCTTGATGGATAAGTGCTTGCTATGCAAGCATGAGGAACTGAATTTGTACAGCCAGCACCTATGTAAAAAGCTCAACATTGCTACATGCAAATCCAATAGAGAACTGTAAAAGTAGGAGAATCTCCTGAGCTCACTAGACAGCCAGTCTAGGCCAAACAACAAATTCCAGTTTCCGTGAAGATACTTTTCTTGGAAAAGAGATACCACATACTGGTAATGTGGTGAGCAACTGAGGGAAACACCTGACGGCCATAGTGTGGCTACCACAAGAATGCCCACTCATTTATATACATTTCTGCACACATGAGTATGTAACTGCACACACACATGCACACACAAACCCATATATACCATGTATACATATATGTAAACAAAATATGCATACACATATACCACATACTTACAGATACACACATGCATATATATGTGTATATATAATACACATACACCATACATAAATCATACACATATATACACACTGTACACATATACATATATACACATACCATACACCCATATGTACATACATAACACACACACACACCACACATACATATACCATGCACATATTTCTTATGAATATACTATATGCATACTTACACACCACGCATATCCACACAAACACACACATTAATTTTAAAGCAGGCAACATTGAACTGGTGGCTTTATTTTCTAGTATCAGTTGTCTGTCCTTACAATAGAAACAAGAAATATATTCTGCCAGTAAACTGAGTTTTGGGCTTGGTGCCTTATAAATAAGTATTAAGCAAATCCCCTATTCTACTGAGATTCACACACTTAAGCTCATAGCTTTATTTCACCCTGTTGGAGGGTCTGCAACTCTTTGTCTTCCGAGCCATCAAAGCAAGGCATGCTAAACAGTTACAAAAAAGGAAAGCCAGCTTCCCACCTTTATGCAGCTCCTGGGCTTCCTTTTGTTCACCCAGACCCTGCAAAAGTCATTAACTGTTCAAATTCATCATCTGACTCAGTGACCCTGAACCTCTTGGTGGCCTGGAATGCGTATGGAATGCTCATACTTAGTGCTTGGCACGACTCACACATATTAGTATTCTTGCAAGGCACAGATGCCAGGAAGAGGGGAAATCAGAGCACAAATCAAAAACTTCTATACCATCCCACCAGAAAAGAGTTAGGTAGGGGCTGGACACTGATTCCCCGCTTCTAAACCTTCTTACACTGATTACTAGAATGTTTTGTTAAGACCTGTGAAGCTGACCAACCCTTCATTGAGTACACAGTGCTCTGCACCTCCTGTCTGGCAGTGGGGTCTGCTGGCTGGGAGAGGAGTTGGGAGAGGTGGTTCAAACACTCTGTAAAACTCACCTTCTACCCTAGAGCAGGTTTTCTGTGAGAGTGCTCTGTCTATCCACTGGGAATGCTTGACTTTTTCCTTGTTACAGTTTCTCCATAGTGTTGGTTCTGCTCCAACTTCTGTGAAAGGGACATCTGTTGGAAGGTCGGATGTGATGTCTGTGTTTGCTAAAAGCTGGCTCTGACTAGCTGATGTAAAGGATCCTAGGAGGGAACTTGTTCACAGGCTTGGTGCCTCTTAAGCAGGGGAGCAGATTTGAAAGGATTATCCCAGATGATGACTTTAAGATCAAACTAGGGCAACAGTTAGCCACAGGCGCTGGAGGTTCTTTGCAAGCACCATTCTCTGGGGTCTCCTGTCACTCTGCTTGCCAGTAATGGATATCAGTTCCAAGGATCATCTTTTGGGTTGATGAGTATCCTCTCAAAATACTCAGAAGCCATATGTGTTACTTGAGCAGTCAACACAATCAGGGAGGGGACCCATGGAGTCAAATCTCTTTTTAAACCCACATGACTTCTAGAAGAGTTATGTTCTGGATAGTGGATTCTGACTATTTCCTTCTAAGGAGCAGTAGGCTAGTCTGAGGAAATAAAACCCACACAAGTAATTCCCAACCCTCATTTGTGTTGAATGTTCTCCGATTCCAAATGTGTTCAGCAGACTGGTGGCTCTCAGCACAATTAGCTGATGCCTGTTCTCTTTTCCTTTCTCCATTTCCTACCAATCCCCTAATACCATAATAATGACAGAGAAGCTGCC
>JADRCD010063723.1:0-10199 GCA_019843815.1 Montemys delectorum | reverse complement strand
TCCAAGAACAACCTGACACTTCACTCCAGGTCAGCACAGCCTCTGAACTTACCATTCCAGTGTATCCTTCCTTGCTCCAAGACAGGTGCACTACCCATTTGTCCTGACCCAGCCACAACTACAACTCCCTCATTCTGTGGCAAGGGTTACTTTAATTGATATGGTTAGCTCATCAGTTTGGGTTTTTATAACTTCGTCTTTTATTCTTGTTTCTGTGTCATGTGTCGTCAGTTCTCAACATTTCAAAGCTACACTCAATTTAAGGAGCCTTGATTGAAGGTGAGCCTTCTACAGAATGGCTGCTTTCTATGTCTGTGAGAGATCCTGTTGATGATTGATTCAGGAAGGCTCTTCCACTCAAACTAGCAATATTCTTACGCAAGTGGGCATGGGGTAGATGAGAGAGCTATCTGTGCATGATACAGTGACCAAGCAAAAGAACAAGCAGGAGTCCGTGTTTTCCAATGCTCTTGACTTCAGTTTGTAGCTTCAGTTTCTATTCTAGGCTCCAAACATGATGGACTGTGATCTCACAGAACCATTCAAGACAACCATTTATGACCTGAGATGCTTTGTCTGAGAGAATTCTATCACAGGAGCAGAGTAGCAATTAAGAACAACAACAAAATGGTAGCAAAACGTGATTTTGCTGCTGGACAGAATGTATGTTCTCTTTTTGAGGAATGTGGAAAATATCAAAAATTGAGCTAGCAAAATCAGAAAAAGCTGTATATGATGCTGAATAGGTTATTTTCATAGGACATAGAAGATTAGAGTGATGACAGTAAGGCAGCCAGAGGAAGTTGAGGTCATAGTATTTCAGTGGAAAGTAGACTGTGAAAAATTTAGGAGATGTCATTTGTGTGATATTTTGACCAAAACACTCTTTTACTCTGCTTATGTGATGAGATATTGAGTGGTGTAAAATGTAAAAATAATGGTCTGCGTTCTATTTTTTATACAATTTCTATGTATTTGTTAATCTTTCCATTTATTTATTCAGTTTATAATTCAATTGCTACCCTTTCCGCATTATAGCATTATACCTTACACAATCCCTCAAACCGAACCCTTTCATCTCCCCAGGGGAGTTGGGACCATTTAAGAGTCCCCAAACAATGGCATGTCAAGTCTCTGCAGGTTTAGACTAGGCAGTTAAGGTAGGAGAAGAGTTTGACCAAACAACACCTTAAGGGTCATCCCCTACTCAGCTTTTTGAGTGATGCACGGGAACACTGAGTAGCATAGGTACTATATACGTGGTGGCCCTCTCTTGATTCTCACCACACCTATTCTTGACACCCTCTCATTCTTATCCACTCTCCCATCCACTTCTCTCTTCCTTCTGCCTCCTATTACTGTATAGTCCCCCTTCTGAGTAAGAGTCAACCATGCTCATTTGATCTTTTCTTATTTTTTAGCTTCTTTGGGTCTATAGAGTGTATTGTACATATCCTGTACTTTATGGATATTATTCACTAGTAAGTAAGTTCATACATTATTATCTTTTTGTGCCTGTGTTGCCCCACTCTGGATGATAGTTTGTAATTGTATCCATTTGCCTTTAAAATTCATGATATCTTTGTTTTTAATAGTTGAATAATATTCCATTTTATAAATGAACCACATTTTCTGTATCCATATATTGGTTGAGGGAAATCTGGGCTTTTTCCAACTTATAATGGTCATAAACAAAATGGCTATGAACTCAGTGGAGCACAATCCCTTAGGAGTATATGCCTAAAGAGTAGCCTAAATGTAGCACTTCCCACTGCTTAGTCTTAAATTAATGGAAAGAGTAGGCAAAGTGTTTTCTAGTCCCAGGAAGAAGTTTTAAATAAAACCTGCTTCAACTGTGGTCCAAGTGAGGCAAAGCCCATCAACTTAGAAACCTAAATTGATGGGTTCATATGTATTGTACTGCTTCTGGAAACAGAAAGATGAATATTTCAAGGTCATGGATTCTTCCTCTATGTTTTCAGTTTGGCACGATTCCAGCTATCTTTGTAAGAGTCAGAACCCCCAAGGAGGACTCTGTGAGAGTTCATTGCATTAAAGTGGTGAGGATGATGCATAAGTTGCATTTTGCGACTGCAAGGTATTGAGATGTCTATGGCATTGAAAATATGCCAAGGAAAAATGCATACAAGGAGAGGAAATACCCAAACTGAGAGATGTATGAGAAATTACAGGAAGAGGACAATCTAAGCCTTTAAAAGTGAAGTCCAATGTATTTGAAACAAGGCTATAGGATGTGGTGTTTTTCCTGCTGTTTCTTGCCTTGTTCCAATCTTCTTTCCCTATGTGATCATTCCTATCGATTAGAATAGAGAAGTGTATTCTGTGCCATTGCATGTTGGAAAGAGATAACTTGCTTTCTGATTTTACAAGATGTGACTTTCAAGATGTTGCCTTGAGTCTCAGAAGAGACTTTTGACACTTGAACAGTGTAGGACCTCCTACAGAGTATTAGGATCACTGTAGACTGAATGTATTTTCATCACAAGATGAACATGAGCCTATAGTGTCCAGAGTCGGAATGAAGTTGATTGCAACATAAAGCTTCTATACAGGCTGATGTCTTTGTACACTTGTCTGTTCTGTCTGGCTTTCTTTGTGGAGCTAGTGGAAGCTCTTGTAGGAGGAGCTTTCCTAGATTCCTGTTGCAGGAGATGATAGTGTGTATACAGTTAAAAAAATGTCTTTCTTTCTTGCTTGCTTTTTTTGTTTCTCCAATAATTTATATATTCATGATGTCCCTGATCACTCCATCCCACTCTTGGTCTCTTGCCCTCACAAACCCTGCTCCAATCTCCTTTATTTCTCCATTGAGAGGCTGTGGGCCACATGGCTATCCTGACATCATGGTGCTTAAAGTCTCTGATGGGTTAAGTGCATCCTCCCTCACTGAGGCCAGACCTGGTAGCCCAGTAAGGGGACAGTTTCCAATCATTCATATGCAGCAGCTATACAGACAGCCACTGCTGCAGTTGTTGGAGGATCCTCATGAAAAATGAGCTGTGCATCTGCTACTTATGTGCCAAGGTCCTTAGTAAAGCCTGTGTATGCTATTTGATTGTTGCTCTAGTCAGTGAATGTCCCTAAGGGTCCAGGTTAGATGAGTTTCTTGGTCTTCCTTTGGCATTTCTATCCTCTTCAAGGCCTTCAATCTTTCCTGCAATTGTTTCATAAGAGTCCTCAAGTTCTACTCATTGCTTGATTCTGGATCTCTTCATCTGTTTCAGTCAGCTGCATGGTGGAGCCTCTGAATAGGCAATTATGCTGCTCCTGTGTGGGAGCAGAACAGAGTATCCTTAATAATGTCATGGATTGGAGCTTACCCATAATGAGGGACTCTATTTGGGCAAGATTTCTTTGGCCATTTCCTCAGTCTCTGCTACAGCTTTATCCCTGGATTTCCTTTAGACAGGAAAATTTTTGTCCTTGTGTCTACTGTGTTGTGTATGAATCTGATTCTTCAGCATTATTCTCATGTTCCTATACATTCACCATTTGGACTCTGTCCCTAAATCTCATAAGGTGTACTATATTCATTTGCTATTCTATGCTAAGCTATTTTGCAAGCCTTTTGAATATAGTTTTAACTTTATTCTTTTTTGTGTCAAGACACAATTTCTCTGTGATGCCTTTCCTGTCCTGATAGTAGGTGTACAAACCACACAAGCCACCTCACATGTTTTTGTATAATAATCATACGCTTTTGTGCAGCTCTTCATACACATCTTAACTTTTTAAATAGGGCCAGATATATAGGTTACAATTTATTTTTCAGAATGGCATATGCTCATGACATATTATATTGAATATTATCTGAGGCTTCAGATTCAATGGATTCCTGGTGTATGATGTTCTGCCTCAATCTTGTGTTTGTTATGAAATTATCAAATAAAGATGAGAGCTATGCCTGTGTGTGAATATGAATATTATGCATGTATCAACTTCTGTGTTATCACTAGGTGTGGAAACTCCTGATCTTCATGTGATGGGTAGCTCTTGGTCCCCATATAAATGCTAGAAATTGTCCACAATTATGTAGAAGACCAGCAACAGCTTTCCACGCTGAGCTGTCTCTCTCCTGCCCTAGGATGCTTATTTATGATCAACATTAGTATTACTAATATTTTCCTCTGTCCATTTGGAAATGTTTAAACACACATTTCGCTTTAGTAAAATTTCATTGAAGTTGCAGCTTAAACTGGTGCAGTTCATGTTTCTGCAAGATGAGTATAGAACTGCAGTGAATGTATTTGTAGGAATTTATAGGAATGTATTTGTAGTGTATGAATTTGTAGGAAATTCATAAAGAACTGTGAGTTCTCTATCATTTTTGCTTCCTTGTTTGATATTTGCAGGGGAGTGATCATCTTATTATGTCACTTTTGCAGTCCTGGAATATGTTTATAGGTCACACGAACATCCAGCTCAGAGACATATACATGTGTAAGTTTCTAGAATTAAAGACATGAGCAAATACACTATGCTTGTCCATTATATTTATTGTCCGTAATTTTTCAGACTCTTTCTTGGTTGTGTGCTAGGTACTGTTGTCCTATTTCCTTCTGCATCTTGTTCTCAATTGGCATTTCTCTTGCAATCCTGTATCTTACTGGAAAGTTCCAGAAGAAACACAAGTGAACTTTATAATTCAGTTTCCTTCTACCATGGTATGAGAATTAGAAAACAATTTCTATGTCATGAAATACGTGGCAAAAGCACCAGAATTCTATGATAATATTGTCAAGAAAGTATACATTTAATTTATAGTAATGTCAATATCATGTGTTGTCTTGTATACATTTATGTTATATTTTAGGATCCAGTTACTTTTGATGATGTGCATGTGAACTTCACTGGGGAAGAATGGAATTTGCTCAATACTTCTCAGAAAAATCTCTACAAAGATGTGATGCTGGAGACCTACTGGAACCTCACTGCTTTCGGTAAGACTGTAAATTTTCTTTCTTCTTTTCAAAGTAAGAAATGGATGTTTCTTAGTTATGGATGATCTTCTGTTATTTCAGTTGAGAACAAGGAAGGCAGAGCTAAATAAATCCAGTTCAGTGCTGTGACAATTCACAGTAATTTGAATTTTATCTAATTTCTAATACAATATCATTCATTTTCTGGTATGTGTTTTAGGATACAATTGGGAAGATCATCACATTGAAGTACAATGTCAAAGTTCTAGAATTCATGAAAGGTAATTTTCATGTGCAAGCTGATACAGATGCACCTCAGAGGAAATTTTAATATGTTCCAGAGCAATAAATAAAAGCAGAAATATAAACTATCAATTATTTAAGTGTGGCTATGATTATAATATTCTCACTAAACCATGTATCTCAATCTCAGGTATCTGATTTGTGTTTTCAAGGCTTTCCTCTTAGAGAGCAAGCAAGGAAATGATGAATTATGAGATACCTTTATTTGATTTGTAGCTCCATTGGAGTTAAGCTGTGGTACTACCAATACCTACAGTGTCATAATATTTAGATATTGCACATTTAGTAATGATAAATATATATCCAAAACCTAGTAATTATTAAAAAAATTCATGGTAAAGTTGATGACCTATTCTTGTAGTCACATTGCTAAGTTTACTGACAAGTCAGTTTATGAGTCAATAATGTTGTCATGGTACAAATACAAGTGTCAGAATAGATAAACCCTGTGTACATGAGCAACATGTATCTTAATATTCCAGAACAAGCCAAAAATATGTAGTATTCTGACTTTCGTATACTTTCTGAAGTTTGAATTAATTGAATTTCTCCCTTTACTGGGAACAACCCCAAACTCACACTGCAGAAAATCAATAAGCATGCTAGAAATTTGGAATTCCCCTGTTTTTCCATGTTCATAGTGCTAATATGGTACAAATATCATCAGTGAAATAATTATGAATGCATTGATTTTTTTTAAAGTTCTGAGTTGCAACAATTTTCTTCAGATATGTGAATATATCATATAGAAATCTCACACAGAAAAAGAGTACCCACCTACATAGATAGCAGAGGATGGCCTTGTTGGATATCAATGGGAAAAGAGGTCCTTAGTCCTGATAAGGCTCGATGTCCCAGTGTGAGGAAATGCCAGGATAGGGATGCGAAAGTGTGTGGGTTGTTGAACAGGGAGAGGGGTGATGGGATAGGAGGTTTTCGGAGGGGAAAACTGAAAAGGGCACAAGATTTGAAATATAAATAAAGATAATATATAATAAAAAAGGAAAGGATGTTATAAATATGAGCCATGTAATCAATGCTCTTATCATCTCAGGTATTTTTAAAGAGTTTAAACAACCCATAGTAAGGGAGAACATATGAAGTGATAAAAAGTCTAAGATCTAAATTTTCTATATTATTAGATCAAAGTGTAAATTATTCATATTGATAAAAAGATTAATCAAGGTAATGAATGTCATAAATCTTTAACATGTGTCAATTAATGTTGCAGGCACATAAGAAGTCATAGTGGAGAGAAGCCATATGAAAATAAGCAATGTGGTAAAGCCTTTGAAATACCCAGTCATCTCCAAAGACGAAAAAGCCTACATACTGAAGAGAAATCTTATGAATGTAATCAGTGTGGTAAAGTCTTTTTATATCAGAGTAGTCTCCAATATCATAAAAGAAGCCATACTAGAGAGAAGACTTATGAATGTAATCAATGTGGTAAAGCCTTTTCACATCGGGGTAGTCTCCAAAATCATAAAAGATCACATACTGGAGAGAAGCCTTATGAATGTAGTCAATGTGGTAAAGCCTTTTCACATCAGAGTAGTCTCCAATATCATAAAAGAACTCATACTGGAGAGAAGCCTTATGAATGTAATCAATGTGGTAAAGCCTCTCTGCATCAGAATAGTCTCCCATGTCATAAAAGAAGCCATCCTGGAGAGAAGCCTTATGAATGTAATCAATGTGGTAAAGCCTTTTCATATCAGGGTAGTCTCCAACATCATAAAAGAACTCATACTGGAGAGAAGCCTTATGAATGTAATCAATGTGGTAAAGCCTTTCAGGTCATAGTGGTCTCTGATATCATAAAAGAACACATACTGGAGAGAAGCCTTATGAATATCATCAATGTGGTAAAGTGTTTGCAAGATCCAGTCATCTCCAAAGACATAAAAGAGCTCATACTGGAAAGAAACCTTAAGAATGTAGTCAATCTGGTAAAGCCTATTGACAAGGGAGATATCTCCATAATCATAAAAGTACACATACAAGAAAGAAATCTTATGAATGTAATCCAGGTAGACACAGCCTTTTCACAAAGTTTTTGTCTCCAAAATCATAAACCATTATGAAGAGAAACAAAGAATGGAGTCAAGGTGCTGACTCCTTTGCCTGTCCCACTGTTAGATCTTCTTTGTAGATCTCAAACTACAAAGAAACTTCATGAATGTAAACAGTGTGGTAAAGCCTTTGCATGTACTAATCATATTTAAATGCTTGAAAGAAGTCATCGTAAAAACAAATTGTTGATTTGAATGTGCTTGGTCCTAAGAAATGGGACAATTAGGGGGTGTGCCTTGTGGAGTAGATGTTACAGTTTTCAAGGAAGTGAACTACTATGGTGACGGTCTTTGGAACTCCAGCCCATAAAAAATTACCCCTCCTACTACTTGACTGGAAGACAGTCTTTTCCTGGATATCTTCTCATGAAATTGCAGAACTCTCAGCTCCTTCTCCAGCATCATGCCTGCCTGCATGCTGTCATTCTTTCTGCTATGATGGTAATGGATCATAAAAATTTCAAAATGTAAGCCAGGCCTAACTAAATATTTGCCTTTAAAACAGTTGTCTTTGTCACAGAGTCTCTTCTTAAGTGCTGTTAGAAAAGGCCTGACCATGTTTTTGTTTGGAGTAATGTGGATTTTTAGACTTTGGATATTTAAATGCATTAAGTGGAATTTAATGGGCTATCCTAGTAGGAATATAGAAAACATAGGTACTGGGGGTGATTTGAACTTTGTATATAGATTTTATGATATCTTGCTGAGGATTTTTGCTGCCTTTTTCCCTTTTATGAAGATTGTATATAAGGCTAATACAAAGAAGTTTAGATTAATTTCATTGACAAAGGAAGTCCAGAAATGCCAGCATAGACTTTGGTCTGTGTTTATTTTTCTTCTTCTTCTTCTTTTTTTTTTTGATGAAGTATAACAATCTTAGAAAGGAAAAATATAAAAGGTAAAGTTCAAAGAGAAATGTTTCACCAGGAATTGAATGAAGCTTAACCCTATGATCAAGGATATTAAATGGTATTAAAGGAATGGTGATTGTGACATTTGGACCAGAGTCCACCCAGCTAATTTAGGTATTTGCAGCAGTATGAAGGATAACTGTTTTTGTTAGGAATTATTATTTCCTAGTTATTGTTTTCATATGCACACAAAGGTTAAAAGTATGTGTCAAATTGACAAATGATGGATTATGACTACTATTCTGGGTTTTCAATTTAAGATCTAAAATAAAATACATAGGTCCAGGCAAGGATGTACATGCCTTAGATCCTGGGAAAAGGGAGTCAAGCCTATTTTTGGTTCAAGTCACCCAGGTACAGAACACATTTTATGTAAAGAAAGGCATAGTTTCAGGCAAAGTCTAAAACATCTTTAATACCAGCATTCAGGAGACAGAGCGATGGAGAACTCTGAGTTCAAAGTTAATCTACTGAGTAAGTTCCAGGACAGTCAAGCTTAGGCAGTTAAGATGTAGAAAAATAGAAAGCTGATGATAATATAATGGAAGGGGCCATGTTCCAACCCGAGCAAGCAGCAGAGCTCAGCAGATTTGTCCATGCCATTGTGATTTTAGAGGTAAGGATAGAGGGGACTACTGAGAAAGTTGATTCTTTTTAAGTGTAGTTAAAAATTTTGTGTGATGAAGAAACCAGCATTGCAGAGGTAAAACCTTCTGGTAAGTGGGTTTTTGTTGTTGTTGTTGTTGTTTTTGAGAAGACAAAGAATCTATGTTCCAGAGATAGGCAAGGTTTTACCTTGTAGTGCACTGGGACATGGTCTAGTGTGAGAATCACCCAGGTAGCATTGGTTTCTAAGGTGTAAAGTGTTTATGCAATGCAGGTAAGACTTGGCAACAAAAAGGGAGTGTATGAGAGGAAAGCTGTGAAGTCTCGTTTCAGCATCAGGTTCCTGTTTATTGAAGATGTCAGTTCATTGTATGAGCATCGAGAACAGCATCAGTAGTAGAGTGGAGTCAATAAGAACCTGGAGTGCTATAGAAGGAAGTGTTGGAAAAGTTACACAATTTCTTTTGAAAAGTGCAGAAGATCACATATGGATCCCAGATACTGGAACAAGAACCTGTAATATATAAGTTGTCATGGAAAACCCAAGATTTGGAGATGCCAGAGCTGTGGTATATCTGCTCAGGTAAACTGCTCTCAGGGAATAAAACCATCCAAAGAGAAAGAAGTGTGCTCTACTGAACAAAACTGTAAGGAGTTAGAGACTGAAGAATGCTTTGACTTCAGACATGGACATGAAGAGTTTTAAGATTACCCACCTGGATTTTGGTCTTGCTTAGGTCCAATACTTCCTCATAATGACCTTTAGTAATGGTGAAGTATATCCTGTGAACTTGGACATATATGATGTTCTGTTTTTTTAAAATATTGGGGATTGCATTTAGATTATTGGATGAATCTCAGAAGATGAACTTTGGACTTTTACCATTTTTGAGACTGCTATAAATGATGTGGATTTTGAAGTTGGACCTCATGTATTTTACACAATGCTATGTTTAAGTGTGGTCCCCATACATTCATGTGTTTTAACAATCATATGGGGGCCAGTGAGTGGAATGGGCTACATTAAATATGTTTGACCCAGGGAGATGCACTGTCAGGAATTTTGGCTGGGTTGGAAAAAGTGCACCATTGTGGGGTGGGCTTGAAGTTCAACCCCATGCTTAAGAGACCCTCCTATTTGCTCCAAAGAAGACAGTTCCTGACTCTTTTAAATCAAGATGCAGAACTCTCAGTTCCTTCTTCAGCATTATGTTTGCCTTTATGCCAATCATGCTTCTTGCTATAATGAAAATGGACCAAACCTTTGAAAATGTAATCCAGCCCTAATTAAATGTTTGTTTTTATAAGAGTTACCTTTGTCATGAAATATTTTCCTATCACTGGAAATGCTAAGACAGAAACCC
>JADRCD010063712.1:0-11383 GCA_019843815.1 Montemys delectorum | reverse complement strand
GCTTGGATTCTCTGTGTCCCAGGCAGACCTTGAACTCAGGAATCTGCCTGCTTTGGTATCTACCTGTCTTTGTATCTTTCTGACAAGGTGGCTTATAGTGTAACTACCTCTGTTCCTTTAGATTTGTGAAGCCCCTCATAATTGATATTGTATCCTTATGATTTTGATGTTGATGTGTTGGTTTGTATATGCTTGGCCCAGGGAGTAGCACTTCTAGGACATGCAGCCTTGTTGGAGTAGGTGTGTCACTGTGGGTATGGGCTTTGAGACCCTCATCCTATCTACCTGCAGTATTCTGCTAGCTGTCTTCAGAACAAGAGGTGGAACTCTCAGATCAGCCTGCACCATACCTGCCTGGACATTGCTTTGATGATAATGGACTGAATCTCTGAACCTGTAAGCCAGCCCCAATTAAATGTTGGCCTTATAAAAGTTGCCTGGTCATAGTTTCTGTTCACAGCAGTAAAACCCTAACTTAGCCAGCTAGAAATTATATATTTTTAATTCATACTTTTAGAGTCCTTTCCTACAGCCTTAAGGGCTGTCCTGAAGGTCCCATTGTTCACTATTTTGCTCAGACATAGTCACACCCTCGATTTCTGGATTGTACTGTTTCTAATTATCATGAAGTCATTAACATTGACAGGATACTTCTCAGAAGGAAAGAGTCCTCCACTGTTAGTGGGTCCAGAAAATATGTATATTATTACACAAATAAGCCTTCCACTCTCAGCAGCCTTGGACACTTGTGGAGGCTCACACTGGGGGCCCTGTCCCAGAGACAGGAACAATGTCACTTTATTCCTACCAAGGTCACACCAGACTCATTAAATAAGTAAAAAAAAACTTAATTTAATTTTAAAAATACTGATATCATTCTGTATACATGAGCTCTACTTCTGTGAATTTAATCAACTGAAAATCGAAAAGATTTGGGGAAATTGGTGTCTGCATGCAGACTTTATTTATTGTCATTATTCTGTAAACAATACAAGCTAACAAAAATCTACATCTGATTTATATTACACAAAATATAATAAAAATCTGGAAATGTTATAAAATATAAAAGAGAATATGCATATGGTATATACATGTTCCTTTTATACAATGAAATTCAGTATCCATGAATTTTGACATTCACAGAAGAGCTTGGACCTAATCTTTCTGAATACTGATTCACAAGACAACTGTATAATCTGAAAACAATTTAAGAAACAATAAACACACTAGCTACAGGAGACTGATTCTATCTGAACAAGAAAAATAGATGAGATATTGCATTTTCATAATTTCTGTCCAGGATATAGGTGCCATCTATTCCAGAGTATGATTGATAGAGTTATCTTGCTTTCTTTAATATGTCCCTTTTGTAGTGAAAATTTTGGTCTCTTTCAAAACTCAGAAATATGATAAGATTGTGTTTTCATTTTAAGGCCAGGTGTGGGATATAGTGTCACTCCAAACTGTGCCCAGCAGCTGACTATAATTTGTCTCATACTCTAGTAAGGGTGTGATTTTGCCAGAGGCAGATAGTTTCTGTGACTGCATGATGTTTGGAATTCTGGAGAGTTTTTAGAGGATGTATAAATACTATATGCAACCCAAGAGAGTTGTGTAGGTTGGTTGTTGATGGTTGGTAGTTGGATGCTGTTGGTTACACTTAAGCAGTTGGTGTAAGGAAGAAACAAGAACAGGAACTTCAAGCCCCTAATCAGCGAGTAGTCTAATGATATGTTGTCCTTTTCCCCCTTTATCCTTCTTTTCCTCTCCTATATAGTGTTAATGGGTTGAAAGAATAGAAGAAAAATAACCCACAAAGTAGCCGAAAGTACAGCTGCACTCTTTCTTTAATATCACTTTAATATGTCTCTTTAATAAGAGAATCTACCTCTTATACTAAGCTATCTAGCACTTGTTTCCATGCTGTGTATCTTAAAAATATTATGAAATTGACAATTAATTACTCAAATTTAATGTTATATCAAACATAGACATAATGCACATAATCATTAACATATTTGTCAGAAATAGTTGAGTGCTACAAAGAGTTCAAAATCTTTCTACTTTCAACTACATTGTGAAATATTATTGTTCTATTTATGAAGCTATATAAACCCTTTATCTCAACTCCTTTGGAACATTATCCCCCTTATCTGTGATTGATTGTCAGCCTTTCCAAGTACTGTTTTATTTTCACATACTTTTCACTTTGGCCTTCTAGGCAGGTCAATTCTCTTTGGCCAGTTGTATGATCTCTTCCCTATGGCTCCTCCACAACACAGTGCTGAACAACTATACTCTATTGTATAAGTAGAAAAATGAAGGTGAAGGGCATTCTATTTTAGCACTGTAGTACTGGTAGCTGGGTTTCAGAGGCATATCTGTTGTTAGGATACTATGATCCTATAAGAGACCGAAGCAGTTGAGCATTGGCACATTACCAGAATAGCAACAAACATACAAATACAGATCCAAAGAGAACCAGGGAAGAAACGGGGGATAGAGTGGGTTGGCAAACTGAAATTTATCACAATATGTTCAGTTTAGGAATTGGTAAGGAGTTAGACTCTCAGGAGAGGCAGCAAAGTTGTATAGTTAAAAACCCATATTCTGAAACCAAACAGGTATGAATTCTGTAGGCTTAGATTTTTCAAAACCTCCTTTATTTAATGTTCTTAAACACTTCATCCTCCCTTCTGGCCCACCAACCAGAGGTAGGGGGAATGAGGTTAATAAGAAAAGGGAGCAGGGCAGGGGTGGAGCACGCCTTTAATCCCAGCCCTTGAGAAGCAGAGGCAGGTGGATTTCTAAGTTCGAGACCAGGCTGGTCTATAGAGTGAGTTCCAGGACAGCCATGGCTATACAGAGAAACTCAGTCTCGAAAAACTCAAAAGAAGAAGAAGAAGAAGAAGAAGAAGAAGAAGAAGAAGAAGAAGAAGAAGAAGAAGAAGAAGAAGAAGAAGAAGAAGAAGGAGAAGAAGAAGAAGAAAATGGACTTGTGGACCTGTTTAGAAGTAGTTCCTTGGGGTGATTCCACTTTTTGTTGTAAGGATATAAGTATACACGCAGTCCAGTTCAATACCAAACACCAAACATGAATTAGTCTTGGCAGCACAATCCAGAAGAAATAGCAAGGCTTCACTGAATCAGCACGAGTCAGCAAAAGCAGCCAGAATCTGCACCCAGAATCAGCCAGAACACCACTAGTTCTTTGGTGATGTTCTCTCTTAGAAGTGAAGTTCAGTGAAGGCCAGCAAAGACCACCAAAGCATTGCATGGTACAGCAATGCAGGAGCATCCTCTCACTGTCTGTGGAGTTCTATTTATTTTCTTTCTAAACATCATGTGCCTTCTCAAGTGTCTGTTTTCAGCAAAGCATCACATATCCTTTCGAAAGACAGCTTCCAAAAAGCATCATGTAACACAACTGAGTTGTTAAAGAAACCAGAAATTCAATTATCTTATTTTTCTAGCTATTTAGATTCTGAACAAATCATTTTATTTAATTTTTATAAACAAACATTGGAGATGAATTTAATTTCCCAAATTATTTTTGAAAAATAGAAGACAGAAGAGTGGTAGCAAAGTATGGATGTAGAGTATATGCTGGTTCAACATGCTCGTACTTCTTTCTTTCCTTTCTGCAACAGGCATGGTGGGGTGGAGCTAAAAGGGAAGATTAATTTTAGGTGGGCGAAAGCAAGAAGTCAACTACCAGGATCTACCAGGATGTTGCTCCCTCTAAATTCACCAATCTGGCAAAGCCAGGTTGTATATAGGTCTTCATATTAGGTTTATATTCAATAATGACTATTACATTAGTTTCCTTCTATTATATTTGTGGGTGATTGAAAATATATTCTCTGGTGCCAGTAAAGCATCACAGTGAAATGTACTTAATTTACTTAGTGAATATTAGTTATGTAACTCAAGAGAATATTACTGTATAATGGAGGTTAGGACTGAGGAGGGTGGAAGGAAAAAACAACAGAAAAAAATTAGAATGGAAATTAGATTTAAACATTCCCTCTCATGTTATAAATCACCACAGCAAACTAAGCCAAAGGAAAAAGAAAAAGTGAGGTCAATTAGAGTCTTACTTTGTAAGAGCATAAAGCATAATTCAGTTCCTTTAAGATCCATTTCATGGAAGTTGGAGAGATGGCTCAGCGGTTAAGAGTACTGACTGCTCTTTCGAAGATCCTGAGTTCAAATCCCAGCAACCACATGGTGGCTCACAACCATCCATAATGAAATCTGACGCCCTCTTCTGGTGCATCTGAAGATAGCTACAGTGTACTTTCATATAGTAAATAAATAAATTAAAATTAAAAAAAGATTCATTTCATATTACCAGACATTTTCATATACAGAGAGACAGTATGTAATTTTTTTATAGTAACTGTTTGATGAAGTATAAATTAAATGTTTAAGATACTTACAATGTGATCAATTTTGAGTTATATAATGTTTCTGTCTATATTTTAAACTTGTACAAATTATGTTTAAGGTATATTTCTCCTCTAGTAAATCTGATAGAAAGAGGTTCTCAGTTATAATATCCCATTCCTGAGTCTGACAACTGCGTATTATAGAAAGTAAAGTCTCAAGAGGCGAGCTTATAACTTAAAAGAGACATGAGTCATCCAACACTTTAAAAGGGGAATTTGAATTAGAGCAGTCCACCAATTAATGTGGTTAGGATTAGAGATGGGGCATGATTCAATTTACAAATGTAACATTCTTTTCTCTTTGCTTTTTATTCAAATTAAGGTGCCTGCCACTCATGTATTAAAATTAAAACACAAGGAATATGAATACTTGTGTGTGTGAGAAAGAGGTCATGTAATACTCATTGTATTTATGTCTGGGGAAATTATTTCTTTTAGGCCTTAATGAAATTAAAGAATAACTAATGGATTTTTGATAAATCATTTAATCAGGCTACAGTTCTAAAAACTCAATTTTTAATTCTGATGTTAAAAGCACCTTTAATTTATGTATCTGCCTAAAATGAACAATTCCTGAGAGAGAACTCTAAATCAGCTATGATAATCCTGTCAAAAAGAATAAAATTGACATATTCTCATTAGTTCTTAACATCTGTTAAAATCTAAACCTGTTCTTTCGGGTTTTTTTTTATTATTGTTCTAAAAGTTCATCCACAGAAAAATGGCCCATCCTCTTCTTTGTAGATGATTTGGCTCACCCTCAGTAAATGCAGGTATTTTCAACCGTAGTCCAACAAGGGTAAGGATTTGTTACTTTCCAGGTTTCCTCAGCACTGTAGCATGAATCAAACTGTGATCTTAATCTGTAGGAAGAAGAACCATTATCATTAAATCAGTAGTGTTTTCTATAGATTTAAGTTCTACAGATTTTTTTTTTATTTATGCCAGCATTTGTGGTCATTTTACTCTTGTTTTTAAAATAGAATTTCTAGGTAGAACATGTATCGTGCCCTCTTTATTAAACACGTACTATCTGCCAGAAATTGAGCTGGTGGCAACATTTCCTGTACCTCATGAAACTTTTAAACCAATCCTATTTGCATGCATGGCTGTTCCTGTCGGCTACTCATCAAATATCTACATTCTTGCTTCATGAAGAAAGTAAGTTTCATTAGGAATAGAAATTCTGCCAACTAAACAACTTTCTTAGCCTCCATTTCAGCTATATATGACTATGACATGACTCTCCCCTCCCCAATGTAGCCTGAGTGACTAGAACTCCTTGGATCATGCAGCAACTTTGAAGATGAAAGCTCAGATGCTAGGACTTGTAATTCATAAAGACAGAAGGAGACTGAGTCATCAGAGATGTTAAAAATGGCATAATTCTCCTGGTTGTCTTGCCACTAGATTGCCCCATGATAAGTAAATTTCCATTTTAAAAAATATCACTGTTATTTTTGGTTTTGTGCATTGTGAAGCCAAACTTAAATTAACTAATACAGGAAGATACTATTATCAGCCTTACTTTATAGATTGGAAGTATGTATTGAAAACCTAAAGGGATTCAGCAATCCACCTTAGGTCCTAGGGCTACTAAGTGGTGAAGTATTATCTTTGATTCCAAAACTGCACATCCCTACATACAAGTATATCTGTCCTACACTCTACTTCAAATGAATATACCTACATGTACATATGTATAAGTATATTATTTTTGTTTATGTACCTTCATTTTCAAAAGTAATAACAAAGTTAAAGCTTATTGTGCACTTGTCATTGCATATCTATTTTCAGGTTTGTAATTATCAGCATTTATATATTAACTCTTCACAGCAATTCTAGTAAAATACCTACTAGAATTATTTCCATTTCAGAGATGAAGAAAGGTAGAATATTCAGAGGCTAAATATTTACTAAGATCTCACAGCTAGGAACAACAGAACTAAAAAGTATATTTAATATACTTGTGAATATTATTCCTAAATGCATCTGCCTTCCTCCTACATAAAAACATAACATATCCATCTCTTGTGATCCAATTATCTGGTAGTAAATAGAAAGTGCTTCATTGAAATGATGATAATATACATATAGGCACTCTAATTTCAAGCAGAAAAACCAAGTTGAAGCATGGCTTCCCATTGCCTTCTGAGAAACAAACTCTTCAGCGGGGATCATAAAGTCTTGTACAACATAGTAATTTCATATTATTATTCATTGTATTATTGTTATTATTAGTTTAATGTATATAGACATTTCACTTTATGTCTATCTGTACACCATGTGTATGCCTGCTTCCCACAGAGACCAGAAAATGGTGTAAGACAGTTGTGAGCCATCATATGGGTATTGGAAATTGAACCCATGTCATTTGGAAGAACAGCTCGTGCACTTAACCCTGATCAATCTCGTTAGCATCAATTATTTGCTGAGTGTTAGTGATACCTTCTTGATATTTTTCAGACCATTAGTCATATTCTGTGTTCTGAGGCTAGGAAATTTATAAAGCGTAGACATCTATTTTGGCTATAGTTTTTGGAAGATGGTGAAGTCTTCAAGAATGGTACTAGCAAGGAGCTCATGGTCCTCCTACAAGTAGATAGAAGGTACAAAACACAGATATTGTTCCCACTTTTTAACAACCTGCTGTGTTGACAATAAGTCCAATCTGGTTAAGCAAAAGCTTTACCTAATTTCATAATAATGGCTTTAAGACTTCAAATAATCTCATATTAGGAAACAGATTTCAAAACAAACTTCACAAGGGATACTTTGTCATGAGCACACTTGAAAGAATCAAACATAAATATATGTGTGTCTTTTACAATGTCAGAGTTTGTCGGATAATAAATTCTCAAGGTTAGATGGTCTCAGTGGCAGCAATTTTCCAATTAGTCCTGCTTTTCTTGATAACTACTTGTGGAAGACAATGGGTTCCTTTATCTGGATCTTAATCACTAATTATAATGCTCATATCATGCATTATTAATCACAGTAATACATATATAAGTTAAAAGATGATAATAAAGTGCTAAGAGGTTATTACAGAGTTCTAGAAGTTTTAAAGAGGCCAAGCTGAATGGTAGGTTGCAGAGAAAATCAGATAGGGTGCAAAAGGCATCTCTGTGTGAGAAGATATTAGATAGCTAACCATGCTGGAGTTCTGTTAAGAAATTGTTGGAGAGTCAAACCAGGATCCTGACTAGCTACATAAGCAAATTCTAGGACTTCAGGAAGTAGAGGTAAAGTCTTGATATATGGACAGGGGGATTAATAGACAGCAGGTCCAGACAGATAAACAGGTATGTAAACAATGGATAACTTATGAAGGAGGAAATTCAAATAGGCTACATAAGCAGTGGACACTAAGCTGAGCTGAAGTGCACAGAACAGCAGAGAGCTCTCTGCATTATGGTATTTTAATACACATAAGAGTGGTTGTCTTAGTCAGGGTTTCTATTCCTGCACAAACATCACGACCAAGAAGCAAGTTGGGGAGGAAAGGGTTTATTTGGCTTACTTCCACATGGCTGTTTATCACCAAGGAAGTCAGGACTGGAACTCAAGCAGGTCAGGAAGCAGGAGCTGACGCAGAGGCCATGGAGAGATGTTTCTTACTGGCTTGCTTCCTCTGGCTTGCTCAGCCTGCTCTCTTATAGAACCCAAGACTTCCAGCCCAGGGATGGCACCACCCACAAGAGTCCCTACCCCCTTGATCACTAATTGAGAAAATGCCCCACAGCTGGGTCTCATGGAGGCACTTCCCCAACTGAAGCTCCCTTCTCTGTGATAACTGCAGCCTGCATCAAGTTGACACACAAAACCAGCCAGTACAGTGATCCAGATGACAATTTAGTGGACCTGTCATGATTGTAATGTTAAGTGTTCTTTGGAAAATGCAGATGATGGTGTTATACCCTTTCCTTTTGTTGTACTCAATAAATTCTTTGATTTGCTCTTCCTGATACGACTTTAATATGCCTTTGTGTTCATAGTGGTTCCAATTTACTTCAATACATGTATATGTTGGAACCATTTCTATTGTTAATAACTTATTTATCACTTTGTATCACATAGGTAATGCCAGACTAATTGTGTTGTATATATATATATATAAAGAAGCTGAGGTATCCTTGTATCTGCATTTATATTCAAAATGAAGTCAAATGCTACTAGTAAAAATGGAAGCTCTAAGGACAAGGGATAAGCCTGGAAATTCACTCCTTTTTATAGGATAGAGCTATTTACAGTGTCATCCAGCCTCATATCAACACAAACCACATTCAAACTGTAGTACTACTCAAGCAAATTTTGGCCTCATATAGTTAAGATTTATTTCTTCTCTCCCCTCTTTCCCTCCTTCTTTCCCTTCCCTCTCCACCCCCTTTGCCTCCCCTATTCCTTGCCCTCCATCACTTCCTTCCTCCCTCCACCCTCATTTTTTCATTTGTTCTTGCTGGAGTTGTAACCTCTTGTCTGGTCTTGTGTCAAACACCTGGTCTGAAATAACTATCCTGCCTCAGGCTTCCAAGTAATTGGTACTGTAGATCTGTGCTATCATACGTAGTTCAGGGACTTACAGTGTCTGATATGTACATAGGTTCCCATTATTTTCACACTAAAGAATTAATACTCATCAGCCCGGGTGGTGGTAGTGGATGCCTTTAATCTCAGTACTTTGGAAGCAGAAGCAGGTGGATCTATCTCTGAGTTCAAGACCAGCCTAGTCTACATAGTGAGTTCCAAGACAACCAGGGCTATACAGAGAGACACTGTCTTGAATAAAAACTCATTAAGGTATTTACTAATTGTCACTTTCTCACAGAATGATTTTATGAGAATCAAAAGTAGTACTGTCAACTTCATCACTTTTTACCTAGTACTATATGTTTTATATATTAACTTTCACATTGTTTATTCCAATTCACTAAAATGTAAGCACTACTTCATTGAATTACCTAGAGTAGTTTCTTCCTATTTAGTTGTAAGTAACAGTATTAACTCAGAAATATTTCCTGAATGTCCTTTTCTATATTTAGTCACTTAATTCCTTCGCATGTTATAATTGAATAACATAGAATTTGGGATTCTAAGGGAAAGCCAGTATCATAGACATCTGTGTAGAAGGAGAGGATTTTTATCATGTTCTCCTATGATTGGGTTCTGTATTTAACCTTTAAGTCTCTTCTCAAGGAACTCTTTTAATATAAAATATTGTCATGAACAAATAAAACCAAAACTCTTAATCCTCCTCACTTTGGGGCACTTCCCCTTCCTCATCCTCCTACACATTTTTTTTCTCATAACTTAAGAAATCTATTTACTAATCATTAAAGAGAGAAAGATAGATGATCTGTGATAAAGCCTAAATTATAATATTATAACCTCAGTCAAGAGCAAGCAAATGAGTTATGTGACACTCTTGGGTTCAAAGAAGATACTCATTTAAAATGTGTTCCATTTAGAATCAAACTATATTTCTTATAGACACATTTCTTAAACTATATACTTTCATATGCAGGATATTCCTAGATAAATTACTTTAAACAGGCAGCATTCCATTTGTCTTCAAATATGAACATCTGGAAAAATGAAATAGAGCTTTGAGGATACCAATAATTTTTTTAAGTAATTGTATGTTCACATTCTAAAGTAAGAAATAAAAAGGCAGGTCTGCATACCCTTTTCTCACACCCTTAGTAGGGATACTGTGAGAGAGCTAAAGCACTAGTACTGTACCATCACCTTATCAGGAATTAGTTTTTAAAAAGGTCATGATAACACTTTTACCCCACATTTTTTTTTTTTTAAGGTAGGGTCTTAATATATATAAAAAGCTGCTCTGACGTTTGAGATCCTCCTGCTTCAGTCACCCACAGGGCATTACAATCACATATGACCATGTCGTATTTACTCTCAATATTGTGACATTAAACTATATTTCACATGTAAGCCAAGATGATACAGACTTACTTGTATGATAAAACTGTAATGGTTTAGATATGAAGTAAGCACACAGTAAAACAGCTAGTGCATTTGTGGTGGTTTAAATAGATATGCCCCCCGCATAAGTGTGCGTGTATGCTTGGCTTCTAGAGAGTGGCACTATGTAGTAAGTGTGATCTTATTGGAAGAAGTATGTCACTGTAGGTCGGCTTTGAGGTCTCCTATGCTCAAGTAAAGCTATGTTCAGTGTGACACACAGTCTCCTTCTGCTGTCTTAGGATCAGGGTGTAGAACTCCTAACATCTCCAGCACCATGTCTGCCTGTACACTGCCATGATGATAATGGACCAAACCTCTGAAACTGTAAGCTATCCCCAAATAAATGTTTTCCTTTGTAAGAATTGCCATGGTCATGGTGTTTCTTCTCAGAAATAAAACAGTAATTAAGACAGCATTGAAGTCTTGTTTCCCAGTTGGTGACATTATTCAGAGATTATTGGATCAAGAAAGTATTGACCTCGGCCTTGTGAAGGTTCTGTGCCCCAGTGTGGGGGAATGCCGGGGCCAATAAGTGGGAGAGGGTGGGGTGGCAGGCATGGGGAGGGAGGAGGCAAAAGGGGTTTGTTCTTGTTGTTTTTGTTTGTTTGTTTGTTTTTTGGAGGGGAAACTGGGAAAGGAATAATTTACATGTAAATAAAGAAAATATCTAATAATAATAAAAAAAAGCTAAAAAAAAATTTACAGGAAAAAAAAAGAAAGTATTGACTTCATCAGTGGATTAAGCATTCCTTTCGTTCTTAGTTAAATGGGCTATTGAGAAGCATCATCTAGTTGGAAACAACGGCCACCTGGAGCATGCCTTTGAACATTACACCTTGACCTACTTGTTTTAAACCTCTCTGTCTACTTCCAGGCTGTTACAAGTGAGCAGCTTTCCTCTACATGCTTTTACTGTGGGATGTTTTTGCTTTTCCTTGGCCGAA
>JADRCD010063685.1:0-10898 GCA_019843815.1 Montemys delectorum | reverse complement strand
CACACACACACACACACACACACACACACACACACACACACATTTTAAAATGCAAAAATTAAGTAAAATGAATTTGATTTGTTTTTGTTTTGTATTGTATTTTTTTTTCAAGGCAGGGTTTCTCTGTGTAGAAAGGCTTACCTGGTAGACCAGCCTGGCCTCAAACTCAGAAATCCTCCTGCCTCTGCTACCCAAGTGCTGGGATTAAAGGCGTGTGCCACCACTGCCCACAATGTATTTATTAAGTATATACTTTGGCCTTAATTCCACTATAAAGGTACATTGAATTTGGATTAGAACATATCAACCTTCCTTTCTTTTGGGATAGTCTTGTTTCTTCCAACTGTTCCTCATATTCTGTTTTCTTGAATGTTCTAAGGACATGAAAATTTGTCAAGTGTCTCTCCTAAAGTGTGTTTGGAACTGGAGGTAATATTCATAATGTAGCTGAATTAGACATGAGTGTTCCACATCTGGACACTAACATAGTCTGAAGGCTGTACGTTTTTTTTCTCAGCCAAGTAATGTTGGCTTGTAATGAATTTGCAGTTAACTAAAATCCCAAAGTTTTAAACTGGAAGTTTACCTTTATGTGACTTCATTCTAAATCATTTGTTCATTTCCTTAGTTATTTAATATCTTTTTAAAAAACCTATAAACTTGCATATTTCTGTAGTAAGCTTCATCTCACTAGCTTATCAACTAACCTTTTGCTTCTTTGAGTCTTTTTATAATGAGATAATGCTGATTCAATAAAGAACTTTGAACATCATTGACAGAATGTTTTCAAACATCTGGAAAATGATACTTAAAAGTACCTAAAACTGTATTCCAAAAAAATTTCTCAGAGATAGATAAAAGTCATCTCTTAAGGGATATGTGAATACTAGTGAAAATTGGCAAAGCCACACAAGCCTGAAGGGTATTGTCATTTTTCAAGAGAGGTGTTTTTTTAACATTACTCAAAGGGAATTGATGTTCTAAGACATATTGTGCTTACATAATGTCCAAAGTTCTGTATAAATCTTCCCAGGATCTCAAAAACAAGACACCCACTCTGGTCTTTTGTTTGTTTCAGACATTATGTGGCCCAGGCTGGTTTCTAATCCAGTGTCTCATGCTTCAGCCTCCTAAGTCCTTAAATGTATTCTTTAATATATAAATTGAGGGTCCAACATTCTCTTAAGTCACTTTATTTTTATTTCATGTGCATTAGTATATTGCCTGCATGTATGTTTTTATGAGACTATTGGATCCCATGGAACTGGAGTTGCAAACAACTGTGAACTGCCATGTGGGTGGTAGGAATTGGATGAACCCAGGTCCTCTGGAAGAGCAGCCAATACTCTTAACTGCTGAGCCATCTCTCCAGCCCTTAAAAATATTTTTTTAAAGATTTATTTTATTTATTTTATGTGTATGAGTACACTGTAGCTGTACAGATGGCCGTGAGCCATCTTGTGTGTGGCTGCTGGGAATTGAACTCAGGACCTCTGCTGGCCCTGCTCGCTCTGGCGTAATTCACTGTAGCTGTCTTCAGGCGCATCAGAAGAGGGCGTCAGATCTCATTACGGATGGTTGTGAGCCACCATGTGGTTGCTGGGATCCGAACTCAGGACCTTCGGAAGAGCAGTCAGTGCTTTTACCCGCTGAGCCATCTTGCCAGCCCAGATAAAAATATTTTTAATTGGCAGCAGTAATTATGTAAGTATATGGGATACAGTATGTTGTTTCACTACATGGTAAATACATGTTAAATAAGATCAAAGTAATTTTCATTGCCTCTTCAGACTTTTTTTTTGCATTGAGAATATTCAAAGCTTGTCTGTTAACTATTTTAAAGTAGTCAGTTAATTATTGTCAGTCATAGCTTTCCTAGTTTACTACAGAACATTTAGTAATCAGGGCTAGGTCAATGGCTTAGTGGCTAAACCATATGCCATGTAAGCATGAGGCCCTGAGTTTTGATTCTTAGGACTCAAATAAATGTTGGGAGGACATGGTTGTGTAGCCCTAAATCCAGGATGAGACAGAATCTCCAGAGCAATCTTGCTAGCTGACTAGACATGTCAGTGAGGCTTAGGTTTTATTTAGAGATTTTGTCTCAATGAATAAGATGGACCGAAAATTTGGGGCGATTCCCAGCATCAACCTTGGGCTCTCACATGCACAGGCCTGCACCTATACATATTTACCCCCACACATAAAACATGGGGAAAAAAAGTTCTTTATCCTGCAGGGCTTAGTGACACATGCCTGTGATCCCAGGACTGTGGAAGTTTAGGCACTGAGGCCAGCCTGGGTTACACAGTGAACTCTGTCTCCAAACTAAAAGGAAACCATTCTAAGTAACTTCTGTTCAGCTGCAGCACCCTTATGCCCATTGACCATCCTAGTTCTATTCAGTCTCCCTTCATCCAGGTTCCCTTACTGTGCTGTGAGGTTAACCTTTTAGCTTCCACATATGTACCTTACATGTCTCCTTCACTTCTATTCATGTTGCTGACAGTGGCAGAAGTCTAATCTTTTTAAGGCTAAATATTATATGCATATACTACATTTTCTGTCCATTCAGCAATAGTCACCTAAAGCTGATTTTTACATACGCATATAATAAATGTGCACATGCAGGTTTCACTTCAGCATATTGATTTCATTAGCCTGGATGTATGCCCAGTGGTGAGACTGCTGGATCTGTTTAAGAGCTGTCTCTGCTTTGTTTGCTTTTAGATTGTGTATCATAGGCTGGCCGAAAACCTTGTTATGTAGCTGAGAATGGGCTTGAAATTCTGATCCTCACTTCTAGCTCATGAGTTATGAGATTATAGATGTACTGCCACACCCAGTTTTTGTAGTGCATCTAGTCAAGTACTCTACTACCTGGGCAACATCCCCATCATTGTCTACCTGGTTTGGAAAGGCTTTTGTTTTTGTTTTTTAAGGAAAAATATTTTTTTTATTAGATATTTTCTTTATTTACATGTAAATTTCTCCTTTCCCAGTTTTTAACTTTTAAACATGTGTGTTTGTATGTCTGTGTATGAGTGGGTGTGTGCACGTGCCAAGACCAGAGGGATTAGATCCCCTGAAGCTGAAGTTCCCTGTGATGGTGAGCAGCTGGATATATGGCTATGGGTGCTATGAGTTGAACTCAGCTCCTCTTAATTGCCAAGCCCTCTCTCCAGCCCCTAACTGTCTAGTCTTTTAGGCATGGAGAGATGGCTCAGTGCATGTGGAGGCAGAAAAATCCCTTGGAACAAGCAGGTCAGTGAGCTCTGAGTTCATCCGAGAGATTCTGCCTCAACAAAGTGGAGAGTAATAGAAAATGACATCCACTCACATGAATGCATAGCAGGCACACATATCTACACAAAACCAAAAAGAGCCTCCAATTTGTATTCCATAATGGCTATTTACATTCTTTTGGTATTTTCAAGACAGGATTTCTCTGTGTAGCCCTAGCTGTCCTGGAACTCACTCTGTAGACCAGGCTGGCCTTGAACTCAGAAATCTCCCTGCCTCCACCTCCCAAGTGCTGGGATTAAAGGCGTGCGCCACCACCGCCCGGCGGCTGTTTACATTCTTGTTTGCATGGCCCTGTTGTTCACATCCTCAGCAGCATTTGATGGTTTTTGTCTTTCAAATAATAGCTATCCTAACAGGTGTGGGGTTTAAAGCCACCTCACTGTGGCTTTGATTTTCATTCCCCTGGTATTTGGTATGATGTTGATGTGCTCTCATGTGTTATTTGGCTGTTTGTATGTCCTCCTTTGAGGCTGTGCCCAGTGCATTCATTTTTACATTACAATCTTTCATTTTTACCGTGAAATTATTTGAGTTTTAGCCATTTGTTTATTTTGCATTCAGCAAACATACTGGATTCTGGAGAACCAGCATTTTCTGTAGCTAGGGTGACCACATGCCTTTCTGCTTTGGCTAAGGTGACCATGATTTATGCTGTTGCCCTTGTACAGTTATTAGCAGCATCATTTTGTACTTTCAGACCTCTTGGAGGACAAACTAACTTGCCACTCTTCCCAGAACCCAGCTGACTCCCTTTGGTATGTTATTTGGGTTAAACATTACACAGTTGTAATTTGGCAGCTCTAATGAGGCTGCTAACTTCTTTCATTCAAGCAGATTGTTCCTTGACCAGCAGAAGTTGATAGCAAAAGTAATTTCACTTAATATCTGTAAATATTTAGAATGTTTCTTAAGGCATTCTCTGCCTGGCAGTTTTGGATGTGTAAGGTGTGTTTGTGTCTGTGTCTCTCGCCTCTATGAGTTACATGTATATCTGTACACATATAAAATAAGGAATGGTCCACTTCCAGCAAAAGTGGACTCTACACATGAAACTGAGAAGCATTTGATATCCTTAACATGCTGAAGCCAGTATTGTGAATACTTACTTTTTTGTTTAATAATTTTATAGTCCTTTGAGAATTTTATACATTGCCTTCCCAGCTTCTCCCAAATCCACCCACCTACCTTTGTGTGTGTCCTTTCTGTAATACGTCAAGTTTCATTTGTGGTTTCTATATACTCTTGAGCGTAGCATCCATTAGAGCACCTTTGTTTTGCTAAGCAAGAAAGTAAAAATATTTTTTAAATTGATGCATTAACATTCTAAACATTCATCTGTTTTTAAATAGTAAAAAATTGAACTTTGATATCTTGAATATGTAATGATTCATTATAACAATTATGCCTAGTCTTTAATAATCTGCATATTTTATGCTGCTTTCATGTTTTTCCTAATTAATGACTTCACGTGTTTAATATTTATACTTTTTCTGTGTCATAGTTTCCATATTTATATAAAATGAATACTTAAGATCAGTAATTCTGCTCTGTTTGTTTATTTACTATTTTCCATCAGAAGACAAAATGGGACTGAGGTTGAGGCTCATTGCTAGAGCACTTGCCTAAAATGCAAAAGGCCCTGTGATGGATCCCCAAGACTCCAATAAATGAGAAAGAAACAGGCTGGGGGTGTAGTTGTGTGTTAGATCATGTATTCGGCATTCTGTGAAGCCCAAACACTGAAAAGGGAGAACAGACAAGAGCACAAGACTTTAAAACTCAAGTGGTTTGGTAATGGTCAACTCTAGTGTTTAGAAGTAAAATGTGTCTTAGTCATTGTGCCATTATTTGTGTGTCATCACTGGATAAGTTATAAGCTTAGTATCAGAAGTATTGTCCTTATGTTTTATGTTTTGAAGTTCCTAATGCAATGTTCTCTTTTTAGAAAAGGTGGACAAGTCCTATTTTCCAAAGAAGATGACTTTTAACAGTTTTGAAGGATCTAGAACTTTTGTACCTGCAGACACAAATAAGGATGAAGAATTTGTAGAAGAGTTTAATAGATTAAAAACATTTGCTAACTTCCCAAGTAGCAGTCCTGTTTCACCATCAACATTGGCACGAGCGGGCTTTCTTTATACTGGTGAAGGAGACACCGTGCAGTGTTTCAGTTGTCATGCGGCAGTAGATAGATGGCAGTATGGAGACTCAGCTGTTGGAAGACACAGGAGAATATCCCCAAATTGCAGATTTATCAATGGTTTTTATTTTGAAAATGGTGCCACACAATCTACAAATCCTGGTATCCAAAATGGCCAGTACAAATCTGAAAACTGTGTGGGGAACAGAAATCATTTTGCTCTTGACAGGCCATCTGAGACTCATGCAGATTATCTCTTGAGAACTGGACAGGTTGTAGATATTTCAGACACCATATACCCGAGAAACCCTGCCATGTGTAGTGAAGAAGCCAGATTGAAATCATTTCAGAACTGGCCAGACTATGCCCATTTAACCCCCAGAGAGTTAGCTAGTGCTGGCCTCTACTACACAGGGATTGATGATCAAGTGCAATGCTTTTGTTGTGGTGGAAAACTGAAAAATTGGGAACCCTGTGATCGTGCCTGGTCAGAACACAGGAGACACTTTCCCAATTGCTTCTTTGTTTTGGGCCGGAATGTTAATGTTCGAAGTGAATCTGGCGTGAGTTCTGATAGAAATTTCCCAAATTCAACAAATTCTCCAAGAAATCCAGCCATGGCAGAATATGAAGCACGGATCATTACTTTTGGAACATGGATATACTCAGTTAACAAGGAGCAGCTTGCAAGAGCTGGATTTTATGCTTTAGGTAAACTAAACCAGAAAATTACTTTTTAAATGTCACAGGGCTCCTAAAAAGAAAATCATTGTCTTTAGTTTGCTCATTATCAGTATCATTCTCTGAACTCATGTTACATCTTTAATGTAACTACTGTATTTATGTTAAAAGGCTATGCTTTTATGAGTCAGATCTGTGTTTAAGTAATTCTTGGTTGGAAGGGGTTGGAGTTGAGACAGAAAAGTAGTAGCAATTTCTGATAGATAGTGGATCTATTAGTAAAACTAGCTGCCATTTATTGAACATCTACTCTGTATGCTCAAAACACTTACTACATGGATTTTCTCTAAGCTTCACTACAATCCCATAAAAATAGTTAAATTAGAGAATTACTTTGATTCATGGTAAATTGGCATCAAGCTTAGCATGGTACCATCTACCTGTAATTCCAGCAGTCTATCAGCCAAGGTAGAAAGCTCAGCATGAGTTTGAGGGCAGTTTGGGCTACATCATGATACCATCTCTCAAAAGGCCAACCAAGCAAAAAATTAATATCCTCCTTTAAAATACACACCACATATTTGGAAACTGCCTGTACTGCTTCAGAATACTTTGCAAACAATGCCTATGCATGTCTCTAGAAAAGCCAGCAGTGTTATGGCTTCTAGGACTATTTTAATCTGCATGCCTGACTCATTTATTTTAGGGAAATGCTGCCAAATTGAAAATATAGATTATTTCAGTTATATAACATAGTAATCTTTTTTTTTAGATTTATTTATTTTATGTCTATGAGTATACTGTTGCTGTCTTTAGACACACCAGAAGAGGACATTGGATCCCATTACAGATGGTTGTGAGCCACCATGTGGTTGCTGGGAATTGAACTCAGGAAGAGCCGTCAGGAAGAGCCGTTAGTGCTCTTAACCACTGAGCCATCTCTCCAGCCCTTAACATAGTAATCTTAAAGGTCTGTTTCATGTCAGAGAGCTCTGTCCTTAAAGATAGTTCCCTTGTAATTCATGCTGAACTTTATTATTGTTAACATTTGGAATATAATTTAAACATTTCAGTTGGATGAAGTAAATTTAATAGTGATGATCCAAATGACATACACTAGAAAGAATGTAACAATTATAGTTTCTAACATAAATACTGTGATTTTGCTTTCATTGTAGTCTACTAAGCACATTATACTGAGATGATGAATTTAGTATGTACTTTCCTTCAAACAGCAAAGATCATATCTATATGGAATGTTAATGTTGTCTTTTAAGCCATGAGGTTTATGTAACTTAGACAATCCTTAAATGTTAGAATGGGTATTTTCTGAAAACTTAGACTTGCACAGCAACGCATAGTTTTACTTGTGTGTTTTGTTAGGTGAAGGTGATAAAGTGAAGTGCTTTCACTGTGGAGGAGGCCTCACGGATTGGAAGCCAAGTGAAGACCCTTGGGAGCAGCATGCTAAGTGGTATCCGGGGTAAGATCCTTAATTGTTCATTCAGTAATAGGCAAGTTGGACATTGTGCAGTGGAAATATTTGAATTACTTTTCACCTCAACTATTTTTGCTTTCACTATGGCTTGAAATTCACACCAAGTTTACAGAAATGGGGTCACCTACTTTGTGGGCAAAAAAAAAAAAAAAACATCTAAGACTTCCGGTAACCAAAACATTCACTGCTTATATGTCCATATCATACTTAGATGATCTATTTCTAAAAACCAAATTAGTAAAATATATACTTTGTATTTAGCATAGTATACAAAAATACATAGTTTTTATTTAGAAGTACTTTGGAGATTGGTATGAGCCCATAGTGCCATGAGAAGTCCTGAAGAATGGTCATAATGTGTATTATTGTTTGTTTGTTTGTTTGTTTTTAAATTTGAGACAAAGTCTCACATTAGCTCAGGTTGGCCTGAAATTGCCTATGCCTTCCAGGCTGGCTTTCATCTTGAAATCCTCTTGTCTCAGTCTCTTTGTCATCTTGCATCTGTAAAATACTCAGTTCTATATGTTATATGAGCTTCTAATATATAAAATAATACAACTTCAAACATTAGAACAATGATTTGAAAATAATCTTTTTTTTTTAAAGATTTATTTATTTATTTTATGAGTACACTGTAGCTGTACAGATGGATGTGAGCCATCATGTGGCTGCTGGGAATTGAACTCAGGATGGCCCCGCTCTCTCCAGCCTCGGCGTAATACACTGTAGCTGTCTTCAGACGCACCAGAAGAGGGTGTCAGATCTCATTTCAGGTGGTTGTGAGCCACCATGTGGTTGCTGGGATCCCAACTCAGGACCTTCGGAAGAGCAGTCAGTGCTCTTACCCACTGAGCCATCTCGCCAGCCCCAAAAATAATCTTTTAAAAACAAATTCAAGATAAAAGACAATAAAAAACTAAGGTTTTTAAGTGTTCGGTACTGGTTTAAAAAGATTAACCATTTTGAACTTGTAAAAAATGTCAGTATTGGCCGGGTGGTAGTGGTGACAAATGGCTTTAATCCCAGCACTCGGGAGGCAGAGGCAGGTAGATCTCTTGAGTTTGAGGTCAGCCTGGTCTATGGAGTTCCAGGACAGCCTAGGCTATACAGAGAAACCCTGTCTCAAAAAACCAACAATCAAATAAATAGTAATAATGCAGTGTTAGGGTACTAATTTAATAGCTTCTTTTGCCTGGTTTTAGTTTTACTTGTGTTTGTTTGAGATATGGTCTTGTTATGTAGCCTTAACTAGCCTGCAAATTCCTATGTAGATGAGGTAGTTCTCTAGCTTCTGCCTCTTGAGTATTCTAGATGTGTCTTATCTTTTTGGCTTGCTTCTTTTTTTTTGGATAATAGCTCTTGTACCTCAGGCTGGCAAGAATTCACTGTGTAGCCATAGATGGTGCCAAGATGGTTTCTGGTTTTGGTTAATCTTCTAAGTGCATATAATTCAAGTGTTTGCCACCATGCCTGGCTAATACCCTTTTTGGCACAGGCTATATATATAGCCCACCGTAGCCAGGTTTTCATATCAGTCTCCCTGTCTCAGGCTCCCAAGTGCTGAGATGACAGTCGGATGTCCCCATACTTGGCTCCTAAGTTAGTAACTCTTACTTGAAAATTGAAAGTTCTCAAGTTGATATTATTAACATAAGTAATAGCATTATTTTAGCCTTGAAATTATACCTGAATAAAGGCTTGTATATCAGTGCTTTGTGGCTCCTCAGAAACAGTGAATGAAGCTGAGGCATTTAACCTCAGCTACTTAGGAGTCTGGTGAGATAGGAGGCTGGGAATTTCAAGGCCTGTCTATGCTAGCCTAGACTTCTTAGAAAGACCCTATTGCAAATAAAAAGACAGGGGTGATTTATAGTTATTCCTGCTTAGAATCCTCGAATTTGAGAAATGTAGGCAGGAGGTTTAGAAGTCCAAGATCAGGGGCTGGCGAGATGGCTCAGCGGGTAAGAGCACTGACTGCTCTTCCGAAGGTCCCGAGTTCGGATCCCAGCAACCACATGGTGGCTTACAACCATCTGTAATGAGATCGGACGCCCTCTTCTGGTGCGTCTGAAGACAGCTACAGTTATTACTCCGGAGCGAGCGAGCAGGGCCTTCCTGAGTTCAGTTCCTAACAGCCACACGATGGGATGGCTCACAGCCGTCTCTGCAGCTACAGTGTACTCATACACATAAAAAAATAAATCTTTAAAAAAAAAAAAGAAGTCCAAGATCATGTTTGATTATGTAGAAAATTTGAGGCCAGCTTCAGAATGGCCTCTGATGGGAGCTAATGTTATATATAGTTCAGTGATGGAGTGCCTGCTTAGCATGCTCATGGCCCTTAATTTAATCCCCAGTAACACATAGAAAAAAAAGACAAAAATGAAAAGATTGGTTTTACTTGTTTGTTTCTTTATTGCATGGGTGGGGGATGTACATCAAATAATGCCCATTTATAGATTAGAGGACAGCCTGGAGGAGTTTGTTCTCTCCTGTGAGCTTCTGAGCTTGAACTCAGGACTTATCAGAAAGTGCCATCTTTCTGGCCCCCTAAAGATAGTTAATGGGATTTAATGCTAGAGACTGCCTTTACTGGTACTTCACCAATTTATCAGCTAATAGAGTTTAATTTTCTTTAATCTTTTAGGTGTAAATATCTATTGGATGAGAAGGGGCAAGAATATATAAATAATATTCATTTAACCCATTCACTTGGGGAATCTTTGGTAAGTTGCTTATTTTTGCAATATGTTTTCAAATTCTATATTATTTATTTTTCTTTTGTTTTCATTAATTTATTCACTTTACATCCCAATATCCACTCCCCATTTCCCAGTTTCTCCCTCATACAACTTCTTCCCTCATTCTCCCCCCCCCTTTTCATCTCTGAGAAGGGGGAGGCCCTTCCTGGGTATCACCCCACCCTGGCACATCAAATCACTACAGGACTAGGCACATCCTCTCCTGCTGAAGCCAGACAAGGAGGCTCAGTTAGGGGAATGGGATCCACAGGCAGGCAACAGGTTCGGGGACAGCCTCCGCTCCAGTTGTTGTTGGACACACATGAGGCCAGGCTGCACATCTGCTACATATGTGCGGGGATGGGGAGCATGGGGGTAGAGGGGGTAGGTCCAGCCCATGCTTGCTCTTTGGTTGGTGATTCAATCTCTGGGAGCCTCCAAGGGTCCAGGTTAGTTGACTCTGTTTGTCTTCTTATGGTGTGTGTGTGTGTGTGTGTGTGTGTGTGTGTGTGTGTGTGTGTGTGAAATATAT
>JADRCD010063675.1:0-11936 GCA_019843815.1 Montemys delectorum | reverse complement strand
TTCCTTCCTTCCTTCCTTCCTTCCTTCCTTCTTTCTCTCAGGCAAGGATAGGATCTCATCAGGGTTCTGCAGACCCGTGGTAAAGGATCACCAGTTCAAGGAAGACGAGTAAGCATTACCATGGGGCAGTCTGAAAAAGCATGTTTAGATGCCTCACCAACCATAGTGCAAGGAATAGCCTGCGCTGCAGGGATGAAGGGATGGAAATTCAGCACCTATAAGAACACCTATGGGAATGGGAAACGTTCTCGGCTGTGGGAAACCAGGACACCTGAGGAAGGACTGTAAAAAATCCCTCAGGTAACAAGAAGGGCCTTCCTCCAGGCCTCTCCCCATGCTGTGGTAAAGGGAGGCATTGGAGGAATGAATCAAAGTCCCATAAAAATGGGACTCTGCTCACTAAAGAAGCGGGTAAAATGAGTGACACAAAAAACTGGCCAGGCAGTGGTGGTGCACGCCTTTAATCCCAGCACTTGGGAGGCAGAGTCAGGCGGATTTCTGAGTTATACAAATGGCATGAGAGAAAGAGAGATCAAAAGAGAAAGAAAATGGATTTCAGAGTTATCCTAGAGACAGAAAGAAACCAAGACAGATCTTGCTTTTTCTATGGCTCCTACAGGAGAAATCCCTGGTCTCGATTCTGTGTTATAGTCAGTGAACTGATCTGTCTATATGTAATTTGTGTCTGTTTTTGTCTCATCGTCTGAATGATTGTCGTTGTATGTTTCATGTTAAAAAGAACAAATGGTTAAAACTTTATCTGCTGGCTATTCATCTCTTGATTCAATCTCAGTGTACACAGCGAAGGCTGATTTAAGTTGTCCTGCTGAAAAGCTGCTTTTAAGAAAGGGTCAGCAGCTTAAGTTCTCAGGCAAGTAAGCTGATAGTTGTTTTTTTCCTAGAGAAATCTGTGCAGTTGTGATTATTGGGTTCAGCAAATGACAAAGTGCTTTTTCCTCTTGAAATTATAGCTAGAAAAGGTAAAAATTCTTTGATTGATCTACATTTATAAGATTTGTGTAACCACTTCATTTGGTTTCTGACTGGTCTTAAAGGTATACATATGGCAGGGTGGGAACCTTAGATTTGCGCAGGCTAGGGCACAGGAGGGAGGAAGAGAGAGAGAAATGTCCATGAAGTGGTGGGATAAGGATGGACACAGGAACTGCGGGAGATAAAGCCAACCAGCCATGTGAGATTTCAGGTAAGCAGCCACTGGCCTACGGCAGCAAGCAGAGGATTAGAACTGCCCAGCCATGGAGCTAGACAGCATATTAAAAATTAGCTAATGTGTGTGTGTCTTTCATTCAAGGATCTGAAGATTCCCTGATCGGATGGCTGGAAACGTGACCTTGCTGCGAGCACAAAGCAGAGCAGTCAAGTGCAGTTACATCCTGGGTCAAAAATACAAAGACTTTTTGGGCTAAGGATATAGATAAGTTGTAGAGCACCTCTCTCGCATGGGTAAGGTCCTGGGTTTAATTCCCAACATCACAGGGAGAAAAAAGTACATGAAGAGGGGATTTGCTTTCTGTATTGATTGGCTCTAGGGTTCATCCTGGGGTTTCAAGCAGGCTAGTTAAGTGTTCTACCACTAGGGCTATATAGTCTCAGCCCCCAAATGATAGCACTCTACAGTACTTGTGTGCGTCTAGCCCAGCCGTGGTGTGGTAAGAGAGCTCCTAGAAGCAGGCTAGGATCTCAGAAAGGCCTGAGGATGCCCTGCTCTAGTTCTTGATTGTGAAGGGCTTGGCAGAGGCAAGAATGGAAGTTCCCGAAATACTCTGCAATAGGCTAATACTCAAATCCAGTCTCTGCTGTCTTCAGGCCTTTAGGCTTTTGTTTTGGGAATGCACGGTTCTTTTCATAGTCTTCTATTTCCGTTACTGAGTCTTCCCTGCGCAGTTCTTCTGCTCTGAACAGATCAGTAATGGCACCAAACTATCAGTATGTCTATGACAGAAATCACAAAGACCCCCAATAACCTCCTTCAGGCTCCTCCTGTCCTGGAGAGAGGCCTGCGAGGGGGATCCAAAATGCAGGCCAACATAAAGGTGACATGCCTGTGTGAACTTGGCTTGGGACAAACACGAGCGAGCGCCTATGTCTCTTGAATGGCCAACAGAAACAAGACTTGTGTGAGCCTCAGGGAATTCCTTCTGTCCTTAAAGAATCTGAAAGGAATCAGGTTCCAGTTTTTCTAAGACATCCTCTCTGTAGACAGGAAAAATTCTTGGAGTCAATGCTCTGTGCTCCTCCTGTTACATACCCCACAGGACACCTGGAAATAGCCCATTGTCTTGTCTGGGCTCTGTGTGAATTCCTCAGCAGTTAGAACTTGGGGGTTTTTGTTTGGTTTGGTTTGGTTTGGTCTTTTCCTGCTCTGGACAGGCTAACACACTTAGACACCTTTCCTTTCCTGGTGATCTGTCAAATAAGGGGGGAGGGGGAACCTTCTTTTTACCTCCTGTCTTGGTGGTACTGAGGGTGGAACCTCATATATGCTAGGCAAGTGGTGTACTGCCAAGCTCACCACAGACCCCCTATGCCTTTTAGCACATTCCTTTTTTGCATCTCTGAGATGTTTGCAGCATATTCTCCTAAATTATATTCTCCCATAGAGAATTGAGAAATAACCAGTCAGTCACCCACTTCCTCTTCTCTCTTAACACATTGAGGTATGCTCATAGAACTGAAGATTTCTAAAACTATGTCCAGGGAGGGGCTGGCAGGATGGCTCAGCGGGTAAGAGCACTGACTGCTCTTCCAAAGGTCCTGAGTTCGAAGCCCACAACCACCTGTAATGAGATCTGACGCCCTCTTCTGGTGTGTCTGAAGACCGCTACAGTGAATTACGCCAGAGAAAGCAGGGCCAGAGCAAGCAGGGCTGGCAGAGGTCCTGAGTTTAATTCCCAGCAGCCACATACATGATGGCTCACGGCCATCTGTACAGCTACAGTGTACTCATACACATAAAATAAATAAAATAAATCTTTAAAAAAAAATATGTCCAGGGAGATTGAGCATGCAGAGTCCGAGATAGCTTACCCCTCACCCCCACTTAAAAATATTTTTTAAATAATGCAATTATTTTCTTTAAACATTCATGATGTGGCTGGAGATGTGGCTCATTAACCAAAAGCACTGGCTGCTCCTCCTGAGGACCCGGGTTCAAGTCCCAGCACTTAAATAGCAACTCTCCCTAATTCTAGTTCCAGTAAATCTGGTGTCCTTTTCTGGCTTCCTCGGGCACAGAGAACACATGTAGTGCACAGATATACATGCCAGCAACACAACCATACATGCAAAATGAAAAGTTCCAAAAAAATAAAATAAATACATACGCAGGATGCAGAGGCATTGGGTCCTAAAGAGTCCAGGGTGGGAGGGTGGAGTGTGGGGAGGGCAGGAGGAGAAAGGTGTTGCCTTCTACCTTCTATTCAGAGCTCCCTGGTCCATAATCCCTTAATCTCAATAGGAAATAGCTGGGGATGAGGTTCAGTGGTAGAGCAGTACTTGCCCAGCACATATAAGGCCTTCGATTCAATCTCTAGAAACCGGAGAAGGAGGAGAAGGTTTCTTTCTTTCTTTCTTTCTTTCTTTCTTTCTTTCGTTCGTTCGTTCGTTCGTTCGTTCGTTTGTTTTTGTTTTGTTTTTTTGTTTTGTTTTTCGAGACAGGGTTTCTCTGTGTAGTCCAGGCTGGCCTCGAACTCAGAAATCCGCCTGCCTCTGCCGCCCAAGTGCTGGGATTAAAGGCATGCGCCACCACCGCCCTGTGAGAAGATTTCTTGCTACAAACACCTGCCAGCCATCAAACTGACTCTTGGGTTCTTCAGAACAGCCATGGGAACTGCGGTCTAAATGTAACGCAGCCGAGGTCTTTATGGGCTTAGCCGTAGGGCCGGAAGCAAGCCTCAGCACCCTCAGGTTCAGAGATCAGGGAGGTTCAGCTGCTTTACCTGGGAAGGAGTCAAGAAGTATATGTGCCCTTGTCAGGAAAGGCGGTGGTGGGCGTGGTCACTGGCATGGGGGTGGGACTTGCAAAGCAGTGTACCTGTACTAGGCTAGGACATACATAGCTCAGTGACAGAGTTCTTATCTAGCGTGCAACAAGTCTTAAAAGAAAGGAAACAAAGTTTGAAAGAAAGGAAAGAAAAAAAACCAAAAAGCTTCTTGAAGGGTGTTCTGAATATTAAATTAAATAATTCGCATACAGCAATTAAACCTGATACATAAGTCTATGTAACTATAATTATTACTCTTGTAACATCCAATGTTAAATTAGCAAAGTTTGATCAGATCCTTCATTTCTCTGCATAGTTTTTGTAAACAAGGGTTGCCCAACCGGAGGGCCTTTATAAATTCATCTGCTTATACCCAAAGCCCTGGCTTCCTAGTACTGTGTGAGTCTGACAGCTGGGCCCAGCCCCACATCAAGAGCCTTTGGGACTTAAAAAAAAGCTGGAGAGCAAAGAGATGGGGGCCCAGCTACTCTGTCTCTTTCCGTTGGGAAGTCTGTGGCAGGCGGGAGCTACAAGGTTGGGACTTTGGCAGGAGGAGTGAAGCCTCTAGCCAAGGAGTAGCCGGCCAAGCATAAGAAAGTCCTGCTCTCCTGCTGTCACAGATAACCCACCCAAGCCAGACCTGGTAGTTCAAGCCTGCAATTCAGCTACTCAGGAGGTTGAGATAGGAGAACAGCAAGTTCAAGGCCTGCCTGCCTGGGCAACCTCACCTCAAACTAAAAATTGAAAGAAAAATTAAAAGAAAGTTGGGTAGTGATTGCCTAACATGGGCAGGGTCCTGGGTTAAATCCACCGTACCCAAAATAAAATAAAACGTTCTCACGAGACTGTATACCACTATACACCACCTCAATGCAGAGACAACTACAACAGTACACACACACACGCACACGCACACGCACACGATCATGCTGTCCTGACTTCTATGCCCTTTCTCTCTACAGCAGACCAGTAGAGAAGCTGTCACCTCCAGTCTGGTATGGGCTAACTAGCGTGCGGAGACAGTCCACACACACGGTCAGGAGGGCAGTAGGAGGCTGGGCTCCCCTATGTCCCAGCTGTGCACTTGGCAAGGGGTTGGGTTCCTTGTCTGTGAAACAATCGTCTCACCACAGTCCTAGCTGTTGCTGAGACTGTAGAAGGCAAAAGGAAAGAGTGAAAGAACACTCTCTGAACCCAGAAAAAAGCAAGTTCCGTAATGCTGTGTCCTCTCGTTAAATTTCCAAGTATCTGCAGAACCCCCCTAAAACGTGTATCTACCACCATGTCCAACTGAGGATCTTAAAGGGGGAGAGTCCATAGCAAGTGGATGAATTAGAGCCGTGTCGTCAACCCAGATGACTTCTCTGAATGGAAGACTCCTTGGCTCTTTGTCCTCATGGCCGGGCAACAGGAAACAGTGTGGCCAGGCCACTCCTGTCCTCACACACAGCCACAGCTCAGGACAGAGTCCTGGGTGGACTCCTCATTCACCCACTTATAAACATGCCATGTTGGGACACTCATACCGGTTTTGTCTTGGTCATGGCTGTGTCATGGCATCTACTTCTCTGACATGACTCTCCCATTAGGGGGAATCTGGTGGGAGGGAGCTTACAGGTTTGCATAGCTGCTGCTTGTGGAGAGCGGTGGGTTCTTGAGATCAGTTTCAGGCAGTGTAGACACATTAGAGCCTGCCTCCTTCCTGGCTTTGCCCTGCAGATTGGAGCTTGGCTCTGCTAAGAATCAGAGTTCTCCCACCTGCAGGTCTATGGGAGCCGGCTTTTTAAAAGCCTCCACACAGTGACTCTGTTGGCACACTGTGCTCTGGTGATGAATCCACAGGAAGAGTCGCAGGAGACTCCCTTTCTCTGTGTAATTTTCAGATCGACTAAACGCCCACATTTCTGGGGAAAAAAATGGAAAAGCAATACCCAGCAAAACAAAACATGGGCAACCCCTTGACCTTCTACCATGAGAGAGCATGTGGCCTCACTCCAAACTTCAGAGAGGAAGGGTATCCTCAACCACATATATACTGCAGCCACAGAGGAGGCCGGACAATAAGAAGCGCTGTGAACTGAGAGTGCCATTAACCTCGAACAAATTGGCATGCTGAGGAAACTGACTTGCTAAGATGACGCTATGCAGGAGCTAAGGCCAGGGAGGATCAATCTACACTGTGAACTCAACTGAACTTAGAGTCACCCAGGAGATTGGTGAAGCATACCTCCTCGTTTACAAAGAAGATTAACCGAGTGTGGAAGACCCATCTCGTATGTGGGTGATACCACCCCACTGGCTGGAGGCTTGGACGGAATAAAAGATTACCCACCATTCCTTTCTGTTTCTTGTCTGCCCTGAAGTTCCTCTGTCACACACTGCTGCCGTCACAACATCCTGCTGAAGCACACATCAGGGATTGCACACTCCAAAAACATGAATCCAAAATACACACGAATCGTCCTTTCTTTGAAGTTGCTCTGTTAGGTACTTTGGTCATGGAGACGAGAAAGGGGACAAAGATAAAAAGGTCAGAACCTAGCAGTCCCAACCCAGACCCAGCCTGCTGGTTTAGTCACCACCCCACCTCTGTGGCCATCTGTCTCCACAGTGCTGTAGTAGAGAGAGTAAGGGAAGGTCAGGAGAAAGAGACGTTTCCCACTGTGTTCACCTCTGGCAACTTCTCTGATGATGTCATGTGCCAAGAGACCAGAACCTAGGAAGCAGCTGCCAGATGGGGTTGATTTCCCCAGATGGGGTTGGTTTCCCCATGTCCTCTGGTCTCTCCTGTGTACTGTGAACAAGAGAATGCCAGGTCATGACTTCAGTTCCCAAGGGCTCACACAGCTACCCAACCAGAGCTTCTATCCTTTCAGACTTGGGCCATGGGACCTCATCCTGTGATGTCTACAAGCCGGGCAGTCCCTTTGCAACATCCAAACTAGCCAGAATGAAAAAACTTGTATCTGGGTTGCATAAATTGAGATGTAACTTTTTACCCAAGAACTAAAACATGAGTTGAAAGTGGGCATTGCTGTGCTTGAGGTCACCAGTCCCCACAAATGACCTAATTACAAATTCTCATCCAAAACACTCGTGCAAAGCAGAAGCTGCATGTAGAAGCTCAACTTCACACTGCCACTAACTTCACACAACGGTCAGCTTTACACGGCCGCTAATGGCGCCACAACAGTCCGATACTCTGCCAGGCTAGTAGCACCTTCCCCGCCACAGTGCTCCAAAGAGATTGTCCAGATGGATGGCATGACCATCCTGCTAGTGTGTGAGTGTGGTGTGGAAACAAAACTCAGTCCTTGTCTCGATCCTGGGACCTGAGCTCCAACGTGATTTTTTCTGTACTACTGTCAGCCGTGGTCTGGCACTCATCTGGTTGACTGTTTGCTCTAAAAGGCCAGCATAAGAGAATGATGCTATGGTCTACATGGAGCTCAGAGGGGGTCCTTTTCCCCATATTCAGAGAATGAGACCACAAGTGGTTAAAATCAGATCACTTAGTATACTATTGAGAAGGTCCCTGTGACTGGAGACAGAACTTTAGGCCTCAGTTTTCTTATCTGTGAAAGGGACCATAGGCCCATCTGACAGATAAGGGAGGCCTAACCTGGGCTACTGCATCAAGCACGAGGCTCACCCAAGCCCCCCCCACACACACACACTGGCTGTACACTCACGTGTACTATGAGCATTCCAAATAACACATGCTGATATTTCTTTTCTCTCTTAAAAAGAGGAGAAGAGGCCATGGTGAGTGCTGGGAATGTTTGCGCTGGCTTCTGGCTCGTGGGGTAGGTTCTCTTAGTGTGGTTTTTTGGCCTTCCCAGCTTCCAGACTCACATGGGTCACTGCTGCCAGAGGAGAACAAAACCCAAAAGGAGAAGAGGAAAATAAATCTTCTGTTTTTGAAGCTAAATAGCCCAAAATGCAGCTAGAAAAGTTCCAGGAAGGCTCAGCTTTCACCAACCTGGAGTGGAAACAGAGCTGACCCCTCCCCCGGCCGTGCCCTCTGACCCAACCGTAAGGCTTAGCTTAGGGTTTCCTGCAGATGGCTGCCTTTGGGGGTTAGGGGAGGAGTTTTAGCACCAGACCCAGTTTCCAAATAGCAAGGGGAGTTTGCTCATGAATATTCATGAGCAGTGTTTTGTGCCTGGTGCAGTTTTTCATGCAAGGTGGGTTTAGAGGGAGGAATATATTACAGAAATTACCCTCTGCCACCATCTCTGGACTGAAATTGTAAATATTTAACAGGGTGAGCCCCTCTCCTGTCTTCAGCCTCACTCTGTACACATTAAACTCATTCTTTCTGTCTAACAAGGCCCACTGTGTTTCCTCTGGCTCTGTTCAGTTGGAACTATGGTTCTGTGTCCACAGAGGCACAGAAAATGTCCATAAATCCTTTCGGCCCTTATAACACAATTGATAGTACGTCTTTGCAGTTCAAGTGGCTACTGGCCACAGCCATGGGACTGGGAAAGACTTGTGTCTGCTGCTCAGAGCAGCTTACAACAGAAAGGGCAGGAATCTGAGACTTCATTCATTCATGGGAGAGGTGTGCCTTCTTTCTCACAGAAGGTCCCAAGACAGCTGAGATGTTCGGATTGGCAGCAGGCAGACACAGAAAGGGCAGGGACACTAGGATGTAGAGACTAGGGTTTTGAGGGCCATCCTGGACTAATATTTTCTCTCATTAGCTTCAGTAAAATGGAAAAAAGATTTGTTATTGTCTTAGTCAGGGTTTCTATTCCTGCACAAACATCATGACCAAGAAGTAAGTTGGGGAGAAAAGGGTTTATTCAGCTTACTTTCACATGGCTGTTGATCACCAGAGGAAGTCAGGACTAAAACTCAAGCAGGTCAGGAAGCAGGAGCTGACGCAGAGGCCATGGAGAGATGTTCCTTGCTGGCTTGCTTCTCCTGGCTTGCTCAGCCCGCTCTCTTATAGAACTCAAGACTTCCAGCCCAGAGATGGCACTACCCCTTTGATCACTAATTGAGAAAATGCCCCACAGCTGGATCTCATGGAGGCACTTCCCCAACTGAAGTTCATTTCTCTGTGATAACTCCAGCCTGTGTCAAGTTGACACTCAAAACTAGCCAGTACAGTTATCAAGACAGACAAAGAAAGAGAGAATGGAAGGCCACAGTCCAGCAGCATGTAGGAACTAGGCAGCCCCGGACTGTGAGGTCTCTCTGTAGTGTGGGAGTTGTGGCCACATAATAATAATTTCTTTATTTTTAATGTATAATAAAGTATTCATATTACCTGTTTATATGCAAATAATGTTCTTAAGCATAATAAAGTAGAGCTGAGACAAACTGAAGTGACAGCTGGGCTCTCTGTCCTGAGCAGAGAGCCCAGTCTCTCACTTGGATTATCCTGTGGGAGTGAGCTCGAGCGTTAGCCTTGTGGATGAGGTGCTTCTTCAGTCTCCCTGTGGAGATGAGGAAAGACCTCAGGAAGGTGAGTAACTAGCTCAAGGCCCCGTGAAACAGCACTGGCCAGGCCTCTCACCTTGAACCTTGCTTTCTTGTGACCTTGGCAAGATATTCCAGATCTCGAAGCCTCAGTCTCCAGGGAATCCTGGACCACCATCCTTGACACTTCTAACCAGTACTGTAGCAGATCAATGTCCTCAATACCAGAGGCCAACTAGTGTTTGTGGGATGAACAGCTCCATGGCTGTTCATTCCTGCAGGTCAGACATTCACACAGGTTACAGGTTTCTCCTTCCAGGGCCAGTGTCTCCTATCAGTCAGAGCAGGGACTGTAGAGTCCATGTCCAATAGCAGGAAGGCTCCTCAGACGATAGAGGCTACAGAGGATGGGGCAGGCCAGAGGGACCTTGGTTTTGTTTTGTTTTGTTTTGTTTTGTTTGTTTTTCAGCAGAGGACTTACTCTCCCAGGCACCCAGCCTCTCTAGCAAGACGAAAAACCACCCTGCAGCCTGCTCACATCACAGGCAGCCTCTGTGGCATCCCGCCAGCCCCGTGTGCCCACACTCCTCAATCAGGTAGAGCACTCCGTGCATCTTCCTTCCCCAGAGTGCTTCTCCATTCCTCTCACAGGCTCTACAGACAGGAAGCTGGGCAAGAGCAGATTGAGGCAACCCAGCTGTCCGGTCAATCTTCCCCAACCACAATGTAAAAGACTTCAATCGGTGGGAGGTGCTGGGGATGCTCCCAAGCCAGAGTGGCCTTAGCAGGCTCCAGAGCAATTTCCGGTCTCACCTCCATCTCCACCGCCGGCTTTCCTGAGAATACGAGAAGAGGGTATTCCCGAAAGCTGATACTGATGTGTGAGATTATATTCCAAATTGTCATAACACACCAGGAGAGAGAGGCAGGCACACCTTGGGTAGAAGCAGGACCTTGGCCACTGAGTAACTCTCTTGGTGCAACCTCCTGTGGAGGCTTCACCAACTCTTTGCCTAGGTTTTCTCCAAAGAACTGAGGTCCAGTCCAATGTGTGACCACCTTCACTATGGGAGGGGCTTGGTGACTTCAACCTCTATAACCAGAATCCCCAGCCCTGAATTTCTGTAAGATGAAATGCTTTTTCATGCCTAATACTGACCCTGTGACCAAAGAGCAGCTGGCATAATCTTTTCGTTACTGTTTTACTTGACCCAGTCCAACTTAGAGAAATTGTTCCCTTTTAACAAAGATTTATCTTTAAATTATGCATCTTTGTGGGGGGGGGTTGTGAATGTGAACGTGGGTGTCATCAGAGGCCAGAAGAGGTTGGGGGACGCCTTGATACTGCAGTTAGAAGAGCTTGTGAACTGTCCAGTGAACACCGGTGCTGGGACTAGAACTTGGGTCTTCTAGAAGAGAGTATAGCACTCTCTTAACTTCTGAGCCATCTCTCCAGGCTCCCAGGCCCTCTATTGAAAACTTCCACAGAACCTGCTCCCTGCAACAGCTGGCAAATAGATTGCATAGGAAATATTGATCCCTGGGAACTCCCTGGGGGCCCAGTTATGGAGTACCAGGGAAAATCCATATCTCCACCCACAGCAATGACCACTTTGTTACTCAACTGCTATCAAGCCAAAGCCCAAGATGCCAAAGGGTCCCAGCCGCAAACTCAGTCGTCTGGCATTCATCAGTCACCCCAAGCTTGGGAAGAAGATTCGAAGCTACATGGCTAAGGGTCAAAGGCTCTGCCACCCAAAGCCCAAGGTTCAAACCAAGGCAGGGGCCAAAGCTCCAGCTAAGGCCCAGGCTTCAGCTCCAGCCCAGGCTCCCAAAGGTGCCAGGCCCCTGTGAAGGCCCCACAGAAAAGGCTCCTGCCAGTATGAAGATAGATGGACTGCTGTGACACACCTACTTACACAGTTTGCAGATGACCAGTGCCTATGCTGTTTTTACAAATAAACTCAAGGCAAGATCTGTTAAAAAAAAAAAATTAAAAAAAAAATTAAAACCCACTGAGGGTTTTATATGTTGCTATTATTATTATTAAAAATATTTTTATTTCCTTATTTATGGAGCTGGGACACACACGCCATGGTGTCTATATGGAGATCAGAGAACAGCTTTTGGAAGTTGGTTTTCTTTTCTGTGTGGCTCCAGGGATTGAACTCAGGTCATAAAGCTCGGTGACAAATGCCTTTACCTGCTGAGCCACCCTGCCAGCTGTCTCTACCCTAGAAAAATTATTTTATTGTTTTATGTTTATGGGTGTTTTGCCTGCGAGTATATCTGTATACCACGTGTGTGCCTGGTGCCCACAGAGGCCAGAAGAGGGTGCTGGATCACCTAGAACTAGAGTTACAGATGGTTGGGAGCTGTCATGTAGGGTCTAGGAACTGAACCCAGGTCCCTCACAAGAGCAGCCGGGGCTCAACTTATGAGCCATCTCTCCATCCCAGTCCCACCCCTTTGAAATGTATCTTTTGAAAAACAAAAAAA
>JADRCD010063655.1:0-10542 GCA_019843815.1 Montemys delectorum | reverse complement strand
ACCTGTCAGTATACCTTTGCTAAAATCCGAGGGATGAACAAAGCTGCTCATGAACCTCCGTGTAAAAGATAGACCTTGGGTGGTAATGGTAGTTTATCAGCGATAATGAATACACTGCTCTGGGATGGGATGTGGGTAGCTGGGGAGGCTTGTGGGGGTAGAACTTTTGAGTATATTGAGTATATGAGATCTCTCTTTATCTGGGCAATATTTTCCATGAATTTAAAGTTACTCCAAAGAGTCTGTTGTATTTCAAGAGAAAAATAAATGAAATAAATAAAGATGAACTGAAAATTGAACATCACATACACTTTAAGTATGTTAATCCGTTATATTCATTGTCTAATGATCTTACAACATCCACAAAGGTGTGGTAAACCAGGCTTCTTTAGATCTCTAACTCCTATAGCAGTCCACAGGGCATAGGGCAGAAATAAAAGGGGATCAGAAACCATCAAATTAAGAGGAGTCTGAACGCATGCAGGGTCTAAAATGTGCTTATTTACTGTTAGACATTATCTGTGGGGGGTTTTTTCCACTGAGAAGTAAAATTGAGAGTGGATGGTAGCCACAGATGCAAATCTGTGCTCCCTCTCTTGTCTTCCTTTTTGTAAAACTGTACAGCATTATTTCAAGGTTGGCTTGATGATAGTGCTGCAGTCCTGCATCTGTCTTCTGAGTTGGCAGCCACTGAAGCTGCAGCAGTTCTAGCTCTTCTGGGACCACTTACAACAGAATTGGCAATCCATCTGAGGTCATTTATTATTTGTTTTAAGTATGTGGAGCTACTTGTGGCAGGGGAGGGAGGTGGGATAAGGGGTCCATGTTTCCTATTGCTTCATATATCACCAAATCATCACCAAGTCTATTAATAATCACCAAATAAAACAACAATAAAGGAACTGGCCATGAAAAACACTTTATTATTTGAAACTTAAGTAGTATCGTGGCATTTGGTTTCTTTCATGAGGTGTCCCAGGGTTCTAAGACTAAATCTATTTTATCTATGATTATCTCGGGCTCCTAAAGAGTAGAATTGCATAGTTATTCTGTGGACTCTCACATTTATATTGTTATTTGGAGCGGAAAGAGTTGCTCCTTAGAGAAATTAAAATGGCCTTGAGGGTTGTTATATTTCTAAAATATAGTCCCATGTCTGTGACTATCTTACTTTCTATACTAAATATTCTTAGTCATCAACTGCATCTAACTAACTCTTGCATAAAATGCTTTTAGGGTCATCTTAGAATAACTATTTTGCATAATGAATTATAATTATGCTTTAGTTTTGCCCAATATTAATAGTTATGACTTGAGGTGGCAGCTTCAAATTAAACTTTTTTTAGCGTTAGATTTTTTTAAAGTGGCTTTGATTTAGCCAATAAGTGGTTTTAAAAATATTTTTATTAACCAGCCATGGTGGTATACACCTTTAATACCATCAGTTGAGAGGCAGAGGTAGGTGGCTCCCTTGTGAGTTCTAGAATGGCCTGATCTACATAGTGAGTACCAGGTCAAGTGAGTCTAATAGTGACACTTTGTTTCAAATAAACATTATCAATTAAAGCTAGACATAGTGGTACAAACATATAATGCAGGCACCTTTAGGGGTAAAGACAGAAGAATCAGGAGTTCAAGGTCATCTTTCAGTACTCAGTGAGTAGTTTATGGCTAGCCTGTGTTGTGTCAAAATGAACAAACAGGAAAAAAGACCAGGATATTTTGTTAGTTATTTCAGCTCTCTTCTCTGAAGAGCATCCAATGCTGAAGTGCCAAAAGATTGAGGCTTCTTCTCTTTCATCTTCTAGGCTAGGCTCCGATTCAGAGCCACTGATGGAGGTTGTTCCTTTTGCCTCTGCCTTTCCTTACATTCTTTGACCAATCTTGGTGACATTGGTGGATTGTTAAGGTCATCTCTTATGTTCTGGAATTGAACATTCCACTTCAGATACTTGAGAATTGAATGGCTTCTGCTAGCTCTGTGACAGCAGCACAAAGCCACCCAAGTGGACTTTGCTCATGTAGAATGTGTATTTTCAACTCCACAGGGACACTTAAGTCTTCCCACTGCGGTTAGCTGAGCCGTATTTTGTGTCTTTCCACTATTTAAATGATTCACTTGATCATCTCTGCTATTCTTTATAGGCAAAACAGATGTTTTCCCTTAATTCCAAAGAATGTCCTGTACTTTAGATTAGGGGACTAACATTAGAATTAAGCAAATCTTCAGTTCCTGTTAAGAAATAGTGTATGGTGGTTAGACATTCTCCGAGTTGAATTCTCAGAATTCTTTTTCTATATGTAAATCCAGATTTGACATACCCTCAATACACCTGCAAAATTAGATTTCTCACTAATCCTACTTATGTACATTTTGTGCCCAAGTGAATTTCCTCAGCTGGAGAGCTTCCGCACATGAATTATGTGAAACATAATTTAAATCACTCACAAATACCAGAATTTATATTGTTTTTGAGAAAGATAGGGGTTTTTCCTCAAAGCAGTTTTCTTCCTGCTAGTGACTAAATACATACATGCATGCATGCATAAATACATACGTACACTGGAACATGGTGGTTATACTGTTTTGGATCCCATGCTCAATAGACAACTCAAATATGAAATAACCTGATGGCTTTTCTTCAGGTAAGCCTCCCATATAGTATTCAGATAGACAGCCCTCATGTTACGCATGCCAGTGTTTGAAGGAACAACAAATACCATTATGGTGCCAGTTATAACTGAACACAGTGCTTATTTTATTTTAACTTTATTTTTGATACATGGTCTCACCTTGTAGCTCAGGCTACCTTTGAATTCATGGTGCTCCTCCTGCCTCAGCCTCTTAAGTGCTTACAAGCCTTCCACCATGCTTAGCTGTTTTTGAATTACTATTATTAATTTGGAGGGGCTCTGCACATCCCATGGTGACTCCGAAATTCAAAGGACAACCTGTGGGAGGAAGTCAGCTCGCTCTGGGAATCTAAATTATGTCATTAGTCTTGGTGGCAAGTTCTTTGTATCTGCCAAGCCATCTTGCTGGCCCAGCGTTTAGTTTATTTTAATTAATATGTATCCATTATACATATCAATGAAGTTCAGTGTGATATTTCAATATATGCATGGATTATACACTGTTTATTCAAAAAATTCACAGTGTTTGACAAGCAGGTACGTTAATAGGAAAAGCACTGTTAGAGACAGTCAACTAACTGTACAGGCCCAACTATGAATTCTCATAAGCTTTGGCTTCTGAGAAATTCTTTAAACCTCCCAACATTTTTATTTACCATCACAGAATATTATGAGACTCAAAATAGCCTCCATTAGAAACCTCACGTACTGGGGCTGGGAGATGATCCAGTGGGTATGCGTGCTTGCTGTGCTGTCTTTTGGATCTGAGTTCAAATTCTCAGCACCGATACACAAAGCTGGGTTCTGCCTGTAAGCACACAGTGCTGGAGAAGTGAGGGACAAAGATTGCTGGGGCTTGCTGACTCACCTGGCTCCTGGTTAAGTAAAAGATCCTGTCTCAGTGGAATAAGGCAAAGAATGATATACAGACCCCTGACGTCCTCTGCATGCACACATGTACACACTCATGCACATATACCACATATGCAGACAGACACTGCACGCTGCATTGTGTATGCACACAAGACACACATGACCAGAAATAAAAACCAAAGTGCTATGCGATGTGATATTTTAGAAGTTATTTCGACTTTGAACAAGACATCTATGTGTCCTGGTTCTGTATTTGTCCATAGCAAGCAGCAGTGGCCATGATATCTCTGCCTTCAACAGGTACAAAGGGAAGAGATAAGATGTGATAAAGAAATAAAAGCAGGGTTGGCAAAATGGTGCTGCAAGGTTGTTGCTGCTGCTGCTGCTGTTTTAGTTTTCTGAGAGAGCATATTTAAAGTGAGACTACTATAATGTAGTAGTAATAATAATATATAATATAATGTCATATTTTAATAATTTTGATAACTGACCAAGTGAGGACCACAGAAAGATGTAAAGATAATTCTACTGCCTGGGCTCCCCACCCCCTAACTGCGATAATTCAGGACTCCTTTGCCATTTGCTCTTCTTTTATTTTTTTTCAATTGCTTTTTGAACTGCATTTTTTCCATCAATTGCATATGAAGAGCAGCACTATACCAAGCATAGTGTACTCTCATCACTTTAATACAGCACTGAGATGGGGGTTTGGGGAAGAGTTGTACTTCTAGAAATACTTTTTCTATTCAGAAGTATATACCAAGAACAGAAGTATAGTCGGCTGTTACTTGCATTTTAGTGAACTGAATGTCTTAAAAGTAGCTATGACTGGTCAGGATAATGTCATATCCTCTTTTTCTCCCTACCTCCCATTCTCCTCACTTTCCTTTTCTGAGTTACAAGGAAAGATTATATTCAATTCCCAAAATGTCAAAGTTATTGTCAAAAGCAACCTAACCTCGTTTATAGGATATGTTCTGAAATAGCTAAAACCTTACCATGTGGCATAACTAGGGAGGCGAAAGTAGGAGAGCCATAAGTATGAGGCTAGCCTGAGCCTCTGAGAGAGTTCCCCGGGCCAGCTTCAATTATAGAGAAAAAAAACTGTTTCAACAGCAGTAACAAAATAGCTTACGCATATGTATTGGGCTTTTTGTTACTGAAATTGGTTTGAGGTCAACTCAGAGTCTCAGAGCTGTAAGAAATACTATAGAAACCCTGCTCATTATTACCTTAATTTTCTTATTACCTTATTTTTCTTATTACCTTATTTTTCTTATTACCTTATTTTTCTTATTACCTTATTTTTCTCAGTTATAACATCTTACAAAACTGTAGTATAATAATAACCACAATCAGGATACTGACATTTGACCCAGCCTGTCACAGATTTTGATGATAGGCAATTTGTCAGTGTTTGGTTTTGCTTTTATTATCTGTATCCCAAAGATTTTTCTCTCATTTTTTTTCTAAAAGTTTTATCTTTTTACATTTTATATCTTAAGGTTGTGATGCATCTTGATTTGGTTTTGTATAACAGGTTTAGATCAATGGCTTTTTGTTTGTTGATTTTTGCCTGCACTCATACAGTTGATCCAATACTATTGAAAAAGCTATCCTTGGTCAAATGAGTTTATTTTCTTTTGTTATTATGTTTGTTTATATTGTGTGTGTGTTCACACACAAACACATGCCACAACACACATGTCAAAGTCAGAAGACAACATGCTGGAGTTAGTTCTCTCTACTATGATGCTTTGGTGGCAAGCTGTAGTCTAAATTTCTTTGCTTTTGAAAGATGGGTGCTGACACCTTAACCCAAGTTGATACCTAAATCACGGCCATCTTCCTGTGTCAGCCTTCTTACACCTGGGATTGCAGACATGAACCACCACATTTGGCCCTTGAATTTCCTTTCAAGCCTTATCAAAAATCAGTTTAGGGTAAGCTTGAATTTCTTTTCCTGAGGTCTTTATTTTGTGGATTTTTGTGTCTTTTCCCTTAAATATCACACGACCCTAAGTTTATTTATTGCTTTCATTTCTGATCATACATGCAAAACGATCAAGCTTTCATTTTAAGGTATTAGCTGTAGGGTTTTGGTGGGTGCTTTTTATCAAGCTCATGTAATTATCATCTATTCCTAATTAGCTCATTTTTTTTAAAACCATAAGCAGGTACTGGATTTTATCAAATGCTTTTTTGGTATCAATTGTTTTTTGTTTGTTTTTGTTTTAGGGGATTTTGTTTTTTGTTTTTGTTTTTCGAGACAGGGTTTCTCTGTGTAGCCCTGGCTGTCCTGGAACTCACTCTGTAGAACAGGCTGGCCTTGATTTCAGAAATCTGCCTGCCTCTGCCTCCCAAGGGCTAGGATTAAAGGCATGCGCCACCATTGCCTGGCTTCATTGTCATTTTTTTAAATACAGAGTCAGCCATACATATGTGGACTGGATCTATTTTTCTAATACTTTGCTACAAGCTTTTATATATATGAGATATTTGGGGTGTTCTGCAGATTGATTGGTCTGCAGTTTTCTTGTGATATTGTACTGTCTTTGCCTGGTTTGGGTATTAACTCTGTCTTCTAGTTCTTAGGATTTGTGGGAAAATGGTATTAATTCTTCTTTGAATATTTGATAGATCTTCAGTGAAACTGTTTAGGCTTGGGTATTTTTTTTTCCCCGAGATAGGGTTTCTCTATATAGCCCTAGCTGTCCTGGAACTCATTCTGTAGACCAGGCTGGCCTCGAACTCAGAAATCTGCCTGCCTCTGCCTCCCAAGTGCTAGGATTAAAGGTGCCACCACTGCCCGACTAGGCTTGGGTATTTAGCCCGACTAGGCTTGGGTATTTTAGTAGGGAGAAAGTTTCATTTGTTTCTAAAACTACTCTTGTGTATTTTACCTTGGTTACATTTTAAAAGCTTTCTGTTTCTCAAAGAATCCCTGTGTTTCTGTTAAGCTGTTGAGTTGTAAGTACAAAGTAGTTTTGTAGGTTTTTTTTTTTCACTAGTATGTCCTGTTTCTTTTGTGATCCTGGTGATTTGTGGTTTCTGTGCTTAAATTTCTCCCTCTTGCCTGAAGTTTATTAATTTTATTGACTTTTTTTTCTCTCGAAGAATTAGCTTTTTAGCTCATTGATTTTTCTCTATGGTGATTCGGTTTGCAGTCCTACTGCTCTTAGCTCTTGTCTTTATTACTTCCCCCCTTTGCTTGTTTTCTGTTGACTTTGTCTCTTTTCTATTTTTCTAAGGTAGGCACTTAGAATATTGACTTCAGACCTCTCCTTGATTCGAATGATTTTTTTTAAAGGACATTTCTCTTAACCAGCAGTACGTTTGACCCCAGTTGTCATCTCCAGCCATAATTTCACAAATGGTTATTTTTATTTTCAATGTCAAAATTCTGCATTAAGAAACATTCACATACAGGTATGCCAGGGGCATCTCAAATTAAATTAGTTTTGTCAAAAACTATTTACGTCTTAGTTTTCCTATATTAAGTCTCTCTACCAACTTGCAAAGCACAAATATCATAAATTTCACTTTGACCATTATTACTTTAATTGTGATCATGCCGGTGCTGTTCCCAGCCTAGCACACTCTATTTTCTTTCTTTTTACAAGTTTTTGTCTACTTTTGAATTTTATTTTTTTGCTTTGCTTTCTGTATACTTACCAGTAAAGTCATTACCTGAATTGCCTTTAATTTAAATTGTCTAGTTCAAGTTCCAAGACTTGTCTCTTCCGTAATCTTGTAATCTCTACTGTTTGTTTTCTGTGCTGTTTATTTGGTTGGTGGTGGTGGTTTCTGGGACTGGGACTAGAACCTGTGCATGCTAAGCAGATGCTTTACCACTGAGCTGTACCTTCAGCCTCCTCTTGTATTTTCTGAAATTGTTGCTGACTTGACTTCAAGTAAGTCTCCTTTTCAGGACTGTTATCAGCATTTCTGTGGCTCTTATTTCCAATCCCTTGATTCATTACCTTGCTTCCAATATAGCACATATTCCAGAGAGCCAGATTCCAGAGAGAGAGAGTGTGTACAGCATATATTTTGATATTGGGCATCTCTGAAAAGATGCATCCCACCAACTCACTTGGTTGATAATCTTAGGTATTGAATGATAGCTTGGAAATAATTTTTCCCAGGGTTTTTGAAGAAGCAATTCTGTTGTCTTCCAACTTTGAGGGCCATTGTGATTCTGAACCTTTTCTGAAGTTCTTCATTTTGGTTTTTTTCCATATTGAAAATTTTAAGCTCTTTCTCTGAATACTTAAATTTAGGATGATATGCTTTGATATGAATCTGTTTCATCTACTGAGCCTAATATTAATGAGGCAAGAAACTCAGTTCTTTCTGTTTGAGGCTGTGCTCTTAAATGAGCTAATTTCTTTGCTTATGTTATCTCTGTTCCACTTTCTGGAAATATACTTAATCTAATGCTTGCTTCCCTGAACTGATCTACATTTTTATTCTTTCCTGGTGTCTCTCTGGTCTTTGTTAATTTTTCTGGATCTGCACTCTACTTCTCATTCCAAACTTTTGTTGATCTTTACTTTCTGCAAATAACCTTTATGTTGCAAGAGCTTGCTGTCATCTGACAATATATGTGCGTGCAGTTAGTAGCATTCATTCATGTTTTTAGATTCACTATCATCCCTGAGTGGGTTAAATTTTTTCAAAACCTATATTTTGCTCTTCCTCATTTGTTGTTTTCACCTTTCCCTTTTGTTTCAATCTCTCTCAGGTTGTTTTCCTCAAATATTCTTATACTTAAGAAAGCGACATGAAACATTTTGTAGCTGGGTTTGCTAACTTGCTGTAGGGTAGATAGTATGATGTAATTCCTCTCTTTTCCCGTCACTGAAAGACTTCTAGCCACTCTCTTTAGACTTTCTGTCTAGGGGGTCAAAGTCTCTGGAGAAGAATTTTGCAGTTCCTGGATGTAGATTAGTTAGGCCAGTGCTACGCTGGCATTCTCAGAGCCAGAGAGCAGGAAGTAGACACTCCATGCTCCTTTGTGGGCGACACACTTAAGCTCTTGGAAACTTCTGTTTAATCCTTAGTTTTAATACAGAATTCTGTCCTTGACTTGATCTGATATCTCTGATCTAGAGCTTAGCTTGTTCAGTTGTCAAAGGCAAATCTTCTGCAGAGCTTGAATAGGGAACATTACCCAGAGGTAAGATACAGAGGAACGGAAGGGTCAGCTTCTGAGTCATACATCCTGTTTTCTGCTCCACTTCGAACACCATTTGGAATGATCTAGTCCTACCAAGTCCATATTTGGCACAAAACTCATTGGAATTTTTGAAGTGTCTCATGCCCTTCTTTGTACACTTAATGTTTAGGTTCCTTACTCTACCTCTTTTTTACAGATGTGGGAGTTTAGTCTGCAGAAACCTTGGTGATCGTCTCCCTCTTTGTCTTCTCCCCCTACTTCAGTTTGTTTCCACACTACTGTTAGAATGATCCTCATGAAATCATTATGTCTTTATTACAGACCCCTTACTCCTGATTTGTCAGTAAGACCTTTCTTGGCATCATATACAAAGTACAGTTTTTAACTTCTTCATAGAGATTATGCATTACTTTTTCTGTGTTTTTCAAAATGTAGCTCTAATCTTAGGTTTTGATTTAGTTTAGGGTTTAATAGACAGTTACAGTTTATTTGTTTCCTGACATATACCCAGCAAAGTATATTCTATTCAACTTATTGTTTCGGATGCTATGGGTGAGTGTGTACGTGTGTGTGTGTGTGTGTGTGTGTGTGTGTGTGTGTGTGTGTGTGTATTTAGGGGGAAAGACACAAGGATCCACAAAATAAAGACTTCAGGAACAAAATTCAAGCTTACCCCAAAGTGATTTTTGGTGAGACACAAAAGTAAATTCAAGGGCCAAATGTGGTGGTTCATGTCTGCAATCCCAGGTTTAAGGAGGCTGAAGCAGGAGGATGGCTGTGTTTATGAAAATAGATTGTTGTGATTTCATTACTAACTACATAGTCATTGCCATTGACTACTTAGTTAAGTCTGTAGAGCTGTACAAACACCAATAACATTTCAATATTTGAATATTTCCTTTGCTCTCAAGTTTCCTATTGGCCTACCAGTAGTTACCATCCATTCCTATCCCAAGCAAGTCTCAGGAAACCCTGAATCGGCTTCTTGTCTTTGTAGATAGTTCACATTTTGTTTAGTGATGGAATTTTTATTTTTGTATGTAGAGTGTCTTTTTAGAAATGCAAGAATATAAATGGCAGTATTTCCTTCCAAGTGACTACTACCGAAATTCTACTTCTACTATGATGTATTAACTTAATATATTGACAGAAACCAATCAATGATGCTGGTCTTGGGATCAGAATTCTGAGTAGTGCAGTGTTTGCTCTTAATGAATGAAGGGCCTCAAACATTTAAAGCGAGTTAATTCAAAAGGAGCCCTGAGAATTCCATTAGAAGGTGTGACAAACTGTTTATAGGAAGCCTCTCTTAATAACGCTGACTTGTGTTTCTTGACATTTTATTGATTTTTAAGATTGTTATAAATGTACTCCTTTGCATTTACTATGTATCAATCACCAAATTAGGAAATTGTGCTTATGTTGACATAGTCTCTAGTCTGAAGCTAATGGCTCGGACTGCTCATTTATGCTTCCATCACATTAAAACAGTTATTTAAGGGGGAAATCTGCACCCTGCAGTTTGTTATTACAACAAAAAGGGGAGATTTATTTTGTCAAGCTCATTATTCATTGTTGTTCTGGCCCTTCAGCAGATAGCCATGATTTAAATTACCTACTCTTAGAGTGTGATCTTGCAGAATGTGTGTATTTTATATGATAAAGTGAGATATTATACTTTTAGAAAACTGGATAAACATTAAGACCCTTCCGAATGGCTGAAAGAAATAAAGCAGACCAATAAAGTTTTAGTTTTTATTTTGCAAAACTTTCCTTTCCTTTGAGGGTACCAACTATTATTTGTCCCCTACTAAACACTAATGAACAGTTCTGTTTGTGCATTTTTTTTTTTT
>JADRCD010063648.1:0-12360 GCA_019843815.1 Montemys delectorum | reverse complement strand
CACCAAATACAAGAGCACTCAAATTTAAAAAAGAAACTTTATTCCCTGGGAGCTCTGCAGGGTCTGCTTGGTTGATATTCTTGTTCTTCCTATGGGGTTGCATACCCCTTTAACTCCTTCAGTCTTTTCTATAACTCCTCTATTGGGGAGCCCATGCTCAGTCCAATAGTTGGCTGCAAGCATCCACCTCTGTATTTCCTTTTTTTTTTTTTTTTTTTTTTTTTTTGATATTTTCTAAGCCTATAGCAGGGCCTCTCAGGAGACAGCCGTATCAGGCTCCTTACAGCATGCACTTTTGACATCTTCAATAATGTCTGGGTTTGATAAATTTATATGGGATGAATCCCCAGGTAGGACAGTCTCTGGATGGTCTTTCCTTCAGTCTCTGCTCTACAATTTACCTACATATTTGCTTCTGTGAGTATTTTGTTACCCTTCAAAGAAGGACTGAAGCACCCACACTTTGGTCTTCCTTCTTCTTGTGGTCTGTGAATTGTATCTTAGGTATTCTGAGCTTCTGGGCTAATATCCACTTATCAGTGAGTGAATACCATGTGTATTATTTTGTGATTGAGTACCCTCACTCAGGATATTTTCTAGTTCCATCCATTTGGCTAGAATTTTCATGAATTCACTGTTTTTAACAGCTGAATAGTACTCCATTGTGAAAATTTACCATATTTTCTGTATCCATTCCTCTGCTGAAGGACATCTGGGATCTTCCTAGCTTCTGGCTACTATAAATAAGGTTGCTATGAACATAATGGAGCATGTGTCCTTGTTATATGTTGGAGAATCTTTTGCAGGAGTTGTACAACTGTGTCTTCAGGTACAGAAATGTCCCATTTTCTGAGGAATGGCCAAAATGATCTCCAGAGTAGTTGTGCCAGCTTGCAATCCCACCAGCAATGGAGGAGTGTCCCTCTTTCTACATATCCTCACCAGCATTTGCCATCTGCTGTCAGCTGACTTTTTTTTTTCTTTTGCCATTCTGACTGGTGTAAGGTGGAATCTCAGGGTTGTTTTGATTTGCATTTCCCTGTTGACTAAGGATGTTGAACATTTCTTTAGGTGTTTCTCATCCATTCAGTATTCCTTAGTTGCAAATTCTTTGTTTAGTTCTGTATCCCATTTTTAATAGGCTTATTTGATTCTCAGGAGTCTAACTTCTTGAGTTTTTTTGTATATATTGGATATTAGCCCGTTATTGGATGTAGGATTGGTAAAAATCCTCTCCCATCCTGTTGGTTGCTGTTTTGTTCTATTTTCTGTGTCCTTTGCCTTTCAGAAGCTTTGAAATTTTATGAGGTCTCATTTGTTGATTCTTCATCTTAGAGCATAAGCCATTGGTTTCTGTTCAGGAAATTTTCCCCTGTGCTCATGTGTTCAAAACTCTTCCCCACTTTCTCCTCTATAAATTTCAGTTTACCTAGTTTTATATGGGGATTCTTGATCTACTTAGACTTGAGCTTAGTACAAGGAGATAAGAATGAGTTGATTTGCATTTGTCTAATTGGAACCACCACCATTTGTTAAAAGTGCTGTTTTCCCCCCTCCCTCACTGGATGGTTTTAGCTCCTCTGTCAAATATCAAGTAAACATATGTGTGTGGGTTCATTTCTGGGTCTTCAATTCTATCTTATTGATCTTCCTGCCTGCTTCTGTATCAATACCATGCTAAGGCATCAATCATGGATCCACCTGCATATGCAACAGAGAATGGCCTTGTCAGGAATCAATGGGAGGAGAGTTCCTTGGTCCTATGAAGGCTCATTAGATGCCCCAGTGTAAGGGAACTTAGGGTAGGGAGATGGGAATGGGTAAGTAGATGGAGGAACACCTTCATAGAAGCAGGGGGAGTAAGGATAGGATATAGGATTTCTGGGAGTAGGGGGAAATCTAGAAAGTGGATAATATTTGAAATGTAAATAAAGAAAATGTCCAGTTAAAAAGAAAGAAAGAAACTTAAAGCTCAAAACAAACATCTAACCAAAACCGTCATTTACCATAATCAAATACACTTCATCACAGAAATGCAAGGTTGGCTCAATATATGAAAATCCATACACACAATAATAGTCGGAGACTTTAACACCTCACTCTCAACAATGGATAGATTGTTGAAACAGAAACAAACAGGGACACAGTGAAACTAATTGAGGTCATGAACCAAATGGATTTAACGGATATCTGTAGAGCATTTCACCATAAACCAAAGATATACCTTCTTCTCAGTACTTCACGCTACCTTCTCCAAAATTGATCATATAATTGGTCACAAAACAACCCTCTACTGATACAAGAAGACTGAAATAATCCTATGCATCCTATCAGATCACCATGGACTAAGGCCAGTCTTCAATAACAGCAAAAACAACAGAAAGCCCATATACACATGGAACAGACTACTCTACTCAATAAAAACATGGTCAGGGAACAAATAAAGAAAGAAATTAAAGTCATATTGGAATTTAATGAAAATGTTGACATAACATACCCAAACTTATGGGACACAATGAAAGCAGTACTAAGAGGAAAATTCATAATTCTAAGTGACCTGTTAAAGAAACTGGAGAGATCTTACACTAACAATTTAACAGTACACCTGCGAACTCTAGAATAAAGAGAAGAAAACTCACCCAAGAGGAATAGAAGGCAGGAAATAGTCAAACTCAGAGCAGAAATCAACCAAATAGAAACAAAGAGACCAATACAAAGAATCAACAAAACCAAAAACTTATTTTTGAGAGATCAACATGATAGATAAATCCCTAGGCAAACTAAGTAACGGGCCCAGAGGCAGTATCCAAATTACCAAATCGGAAATGAAAAGATAGACATAACAATGGAAACAGTAAATTCAAAAAAATCATCAGATCCTACTATATAAGCCTATACTCAAGAAAACTGGAAAATCTAGAAGTGGATAGGTTTCTAGACAGATACCACATACCAAAGTTAAATCAAGAGCAGGTAAACTATCTAAACAGGCCCATAGTGCACAAGGAAATAGAAGTCACTAAAAACTTCCCAACCAAAAAAAGCCCAGGAACAGAGGGATTTAGTGCAGAATTCTACCAGTCCTTCAAAGAAGACCTGATACCAATATTCCTCAAACTATTCCATAAAATAGAAAGAGAAGGAACACTACCTAACTTGTTCTATGAAGTCACAATTACTCTGATACCTAAACCACACAAAAACCCAACCAAAAAAATAGAACTTCAAACCAAACTCACTTATAAATATCAATGCAAAAATGTTCAATACAATTCTTGCAAACTGAATCCAAGAACACACCAAAACCATCATTTATCACAATCAAGGAGGCTTCATCCTAAGGATGTTGGCTCAATATATGAAAAATGCATTAACATAATCCACTATATTAAAAAACAAAGAAAAAAATCACATAATCATCTCCTTAAATGCAGAAAATAATTTTAAAGATACAACACCCGTTCATGCTAAAAGTATTGGAGAGATCAGGAAGTCAAGGTTCATACTTAAAAAAAGTAAAAGCAATGTACTGAAAACCAACAGCCAAAATTAAAATAAATACAGAGATACTTGAAGCAAGCCCACAAAAATTGGAGACAAGACAAGGATACCCACTCTCGGCTTATCTATACAAGATAGTACTCTAAGTGCTATCTAGAACAATAAGACAACAACAACAACAACAACAACAAAAATGAATGGGATACAAATTGGCAAAGAAGAAATAAAGGTATCACTATTTGCAGACAATATGATAGTATACATAAGTGACCCCCAAAATTCTACCAAAGAACTTTTCCAGCTGATAAACAACTTCAGCAAAGTAGCCTGATATAAAATTAACTCAAATAAATCAGGAGCCTTCCTTTATACAAATTATAAACAAGCTGAGAAAGAAATTAAGGAAGCAACTCCCTTCACAATAGTCTCAAATAAGTCACTTGGGGTAACACTAACCAAACAAGTTAAAAGCTGTATGACAATAACTTCAAGTCTCTCAAGAATAAAAACAAAGATTTCAGAAAATGAAGAGACATCACAGGCACATGGATTAGCAGAATTAATATAGTAAAAATGGCCGTCCTACCAAAGGCAATCTGTAGATTCAGTGCAATCCCCAATGAAAATCCCAACACAATTCTTCAAATACATGGAAAGAGCAATTCTCAAATTCATCTGGAAAGGCAAAAAACCTAGAATAGTGAAAACAATTCTTAACAATGAACAAACAGCTCAGGAAATCACCATCCCTGACCCAAGATTCACTACAGAGCAATAGTGATAAAAATTGCATTGTATTGGTACAGAGACAGATAGGTTGATCATTGAAATAGAATTGAAGGCCCAGAAATAAAACCACACACTTATGAACACTTATTCTTTGACAAAGATGCCAAAATATACAATGGAAAAAAGAAAGCATCTTCAATAATTGGTGCTGGTCTAACTGGCTATCTGTATATAGAAAAATGGAACTAGACCCATATTTGTCGCTTTGTAAAAAGCTCAAGTCCAAGTGTATCAAGGACCTCAACATAAAACCAGGAGAAAGAGGAACACTCCCCCATTGCTGGTGGGATTATAAACATGTACAACTACTCTGGAAATCAATCTAGAGGTTCCTCAGAAAATTGGAAATAGATATACTAAAGACCCAGCAATATCACTCTTGGGATTATATTCAAAAGATGCTCTACCATGCCACAGGGGCACATATTCTACTATGTTCATAGTGACCTTGTTTGTGATAGCCAGAAGCTGGAAACAACCCATATGTCCCAGGACAGAAGAATGAATATAGAAAATGTGGTTCATTTGTACAATGGGATATTTCACAGCTATTAAAATCGAGGACATCCTGAGTTTAGCAGACAAATGGATGGAACTAGAAAATGTCATCCTTAGTGAGGTAATTCTGACCCAAAAGGACATGCATGGTATGTATTCACTAATATGTGGATATTAGCCAAAAACAATAAAACAAACAAAAAGTACAGAATACTCAAGATACAGTCCACAGAACTGAAAAAGTTCAAGAAGCTGAAGGACCAAAGTGAGGATGCCCCAGTCCCACTTGTGAAGGAAGAGAAAGAAGTCACAAGTAGGGATGGAGAGCAGACCTGAGAGGGGAAATGGATTGAGGTGGTGGGGCACAAGAGAGTCACTTGACCTGGTATTTGATGAGGGAAAATGTCTGAAGCCCTGAAGGCTAGTAGAAAGAATGAAAACAGGCAGCATAGCAAGGTAGGAGCTTGGGAGGACCCTCCAGAATGCACCAGAAACCTGGGAAGTAAGAGACACTCATGACTCAACGGGATAGACCTTAGATGAAATGCCCGGCAATAGGGAGAGGGAACTTACTGAACCCATCTCCATCAGGAAGCCAGAGCATCAAATGAGGGAGAGGGTTGCCATTGCACAGCCAAAACTCTGACCCATTTTTGTTCCTGACTAAAGGAATTACAGGGATTGAAATGAAGAGGAGCCTGAGGAAAAGAAGGTCCAGCTACAGCCCCAAAGTTCAATCCAGCTCAAGGGGTGGTCCCAAGGCCTGACATTGTTACTGAGGCTATGGAGGGCTCACAAAAAGGAACCTACCCCTTCCAAAGATCTAACATGAAGCTGAAATAGTCAGATGCAGAAATTTGTACCTAACCAATGGACAGAAGCTTCTGACCTCTGTGGTTGAATTAGGGAATTGCTGAATGAAGCTGAGGAGGAGGGCGACCTTGTAGGAAGACAACAATCTCAGTTAATCTGGACCTCTGAGATCTCTCAAACAGTGGGTCACCAAACAGGCAGCACACATTAGCTGGTATGAGGTCCTCAACTCATATACAGCAGAGGAGAGCTGGGTCTATATTCAATCAGAGATGGTGAACCTAACCCCCAAGAGACTGGAAGCCCCAGGAAGTTTAGAAGTCAGGTGGCATGTGGGATGGAGGGTGGGTACATCTTTGTGGAGTCAGGGGTTAGGGAAGAGATATGGGATGTGGAACAGTCAGAGGATGAACTGGGGGAGAATAAAACCTGTAGTGTAAAAAATAAAGAATTAAGAAACAAAATATAAATAATATCTTTTATTAAAGATACTCATTCCAAAGGAATGATTTATTTCCTTTATAGTAACCTAATAAATATGGAGATAGGGCAATATATCAAAGTCTTCATATGTTTTATGTTGACACAAATTAGTTATTTATAATGCCTTTCAAGCCCTTTCAATGCCAGCATTGCCGTAGCAACTTTTTGCAGGGTGGACAGATTGTAAGTCAAAGATTTTGTGTCTTGGTTGATGATTATATTCACTTTTGGTAGCTACAGGCTCTGGAACATACAGGTGAACATTCTATGGTTGCTCCAACTCAACCTCTTCATGTTTAATGAATTTGTCCTTACTACCTCTGGCAAAAGGACTTGCTGTATGATTGAAAACAGCAACCTCTTGTCTTTGCAATAGCCAGAGTTATTTGAGAATATTCATGGGATCCATTTGGACAACAACCCAATTTGATATAACTGAGGCCTAGTACTAGAAGCTTTGGGTCTCTGTCACCTTGAATATTTGGATTCATCATTAGGATTGCCTTCATAAGATCTCCAGTTAGATTGAACATGAAAAAAAATTCTCCCACAATATAATAAACAAAACACAAAATCTACAGAACAAAGAAAAATATTAAATATTTAAAGGGTAAAAGTCCAAGTAACATACAAAGGCAGATCTATCAAAATTAAATGTGATTTCTCAACAGAATGAGTTTCTCAAAGCTAGAACGGCCAGGACTGATGTCATATAGCACCTAAGAAACATAAACTACTATTCCCAGAAAAAGTATTATTCACCATAAATGGAGAAAACAAGGCAATCCACGACAAAATCAAATTTAAACATACTGATTCACAAATCTAGTTCTATAGAAAATACTTGAAAGAAAATTGCAAACCCAGGAGGTTAACTACAAGAACTCTTCAAAAGTGAAAATAAAATGATAGAAGCACACACACACACACACACACACACACCACACACCTAACACCACCAACATGACGATAACAGGAAGTACCAATCACTGGTTACTAGTGTCTCTCAACATCAAGGTATTCTGTTTTCCAGAAAAAGCAAAGGCTAACAGAATGGATGTAAACAGGGTCCTTCTTTTTGTTCCATAAAGAAACACACCTCAGCAACAAAGATAGAAGTTACCTCAGAGTAAACGGTTGGGAAAAAAATTTTCAAGCAAATATACCCAAGAGGCAAGCTGGAGTAGCCATCCTAATAGCTAGTAAAATAGAGTTTCAAGCAAAATTCATCAAAAGAAAGAATACTTATTAAGGGAAAAATCTGACAAGACTGAACATACATGCCCCAAATGCAAGGACACCCACATTTGTAGAGAAACATTAATAAAGCTTAAGTGGAATGGATTGCTGCACATTAATTGTGGGAGACGTCAACATTATACTCTCACCAATGGGCTGGTCATTGAAACAGAAACTAAAAAGAGAATGAATGAGACTAACTGAGTTTACAAATCAAGTTGACCTAACAGATATCTAGAAAACCTTTCATTCACATACAAAAGAATTTACCTTCTTCTCAGCACCTCAAGGAATCTTCTCCAAAACTCACCACAAAGTAGTTGGTCACAGGTAAGCCTCAATAGATACAAGATAATTTAAATGATGACTTGTGTCTTATCAGACAACCTTGGATTAAGGCTGGACTTAAACAACAACAGAAACAACAGAAAGCCTACAACTGCACAAAATCTGAACAACTCTCTTATTAAGGATCACTAGATCAGGGCAAATACTGGAACATTAATGACTTTCTAGAATTCAATGTAAATAAAGGCATACCAAAACTTATGGGATACAATGAAATCAGCATTAAAATGAAAATTTATAGTATTAAATGCCTTCTTAAAGAAATTAGAGAGATTTCAAATTAGTAATTTTTAAGTTCAGCTCAAAGCTCTAAACGTGAGATGAGTAGTTGACAGAAAATAATCATACTGAGGTCTGAAATAAATCAATTAGAAAGAAAGGGAACAATACAAAGAATCAACAAAATCATGAGCTGGTTCTTTAGGAAAATCAACAAGATAGACAAACTGTTAGTTAAACTAAATAAAAGGCAGAGAGAAAGAGAGAGTATCCAAATTTTTAAAAATCATAAATGTAAAGGGAGACATACCAATATACACTGAGGATATCCAAATAATCATTATGTCTTACTTCAAAAGCCTGTACTTGACAAACTTGGAAAACCTAATTGAAGTGGATGGTTTTCTAGATAGATATCACTACCCAAAGTTAAATCAAGATCATGAAAACTACTTAAACAATCGCATGATGCCTAAGTGAATGGAAAAGGTCATTAAAAGTTTCCCAACGAAAAAGAGCCTTGGGCCAGATGGTTTTAGCGTAGAATTCTATGAGATTTTCAAAGAAGAGCCAATACCAATAATCCCCAAACTATTCCACAGAAGGAACATTGCAAAACACATTCAATGAGGCCATGGTCACCCTGATACTTAAACCACACAAAGACTCAATAAAGAAAGAGAACTACAGACAAATATCCCCCATGAACATTGATGCCAAAAATACCCAATAAAATACTCACAAAGCTAATCCAAGAACAGGTCAGAAGTGTCATCCACTATGGTCAAGTAGGCTTCATTCCAGATTTGAAGGATGGTGCAATGATCCTTCAATATAATCCACTCATTAAATAAACTGATAAAAAAATCACATGATTAGCTACTATATGTCGAAAAATCCTTCAAAAAAGTCAGTACCTTTCATGTTAAAAGTCTTGGAAAGATGAGGGATACAAGGTGCATAATATATTAAAAGCAATATAAGCAAGCCAATAGCTAACATTAAAGTAAGTGGGAGAAACATAAACCATTTCCACTAAAATCAGAGATATGACTCTCTCACTATTTATTCAATGTAATTCTTAAAGTTCTAGATGGAACAATAAGACAAGTAAAAGAGATCAAGTGGTTATAAATTAGAAAGGAAGAAGTCATGATGCTACATATAAGTGAACCAAAACTTCTACCAGAAAATTCCTCCTGCTAATAAATACCTTCAGCAAAGTGGCCAGATACAAAATCAACTCAAAATAAATAAATAAATAAATAAATAAATAAATAAAAAGAATAATTTGCCTTACCCCAATTGATAAATGGGCTGAGAAAGAACTTAGGGACAAAATACCATTTACAATAACCAAATATATTATATAAATGTTTTGGCATAGCTGTAAACAAGGAAGTGAAAGACCTGTTTGACAATAACTTCAAGTCTCTGAAGAAAGAATCTGAGGAAGATATCAGAAGATGGACTATGTGATTCCCATCAAAACTCCAATACAATTTCTTAAGACCTTGAAATGGGAAATCTCAACTTCATATGGAAAAACAAAAATCCCAGGATATCTATAACAATCCTATGCAATAAAAGAACTTAGGGAAGTATCACCATCCATGATTTCATGCTAAACTACAGAACAATAGTAATAAAAACTTCATGCCGGGCGGTGGTAGTGTACGCCTTTAATCCCAGCACTTGGGAGGTAGAGGCAGGTGGATTTCTGAGTTTGAGGCCAGCCTGGTCTACAGAGTGAGTTCCTGGTCAGCCAGGGCTACACAGGGAAACCCTGTCTCGAAAAACAAAACCAAATAAACAAAAAAACTTCATAGTATTGCAAAAAGCAAGACAGGTTCATAAGTGAAATGGGACTGAAAACCCAAAAAATAACCCCCCACAGCTATGGACACTTGATATTTGACAAAGAAACTAAAACCATACAATGAAAAAATGAAAGCATCTTTAACAAATGGTGCTGGTCTAATAAGATGTTACATGTAGAAGAATGTGAAATAGATCTGTATCTATCACCCTGCACAAAACTCATCTCATGTCCAAATGGATCAAGGACCTCAACATACAACCAGATGTACAAAATCTAATAGTAGAGAAAGTAGGGAGCTTCCTCAAACTCATTAGTACTGGAGATATTTTCCTGAACAGAATGTCAGTAGCTCAGGTTCTAAGATCAACAATTAATACATGGAACCTCATGAAATTAAAAAGCTCTTGCAAGGCTAAGGATACCATCAATGGGAAAAAAACAGCAGGCTACATGATGGAAAAAGGTCCTCATCATATCTGATTCTGATAAAAGATCAATATCCTAAAAATATAAACAACTCAAGAAAATAGGCACCAACAAAACCAGTAACTTAACTGAAAATTAGGAAACATGAACCTAACAGAAAATTTTCAAAAGAAGAATCATGAATGGATGAGAAGCACTTAAAGAAATGGCCAAAGTCCTTAATCATCAAAGAAATGCAAATCATGACAACTCTGAAGTTCCATCTTACACCCATCAGTATGCCTAAGATCATAAACTCAATAGATAGTACATACTGGCCAGGATGTAGAGCAAAGGGAACACTCCTCCATTGCTGGTGCAATTTTTACAACTACTTTAGAAAAAGTTTTGTAGTTTTTCAGAAAATTTGGAATGGTTTTACCCAAGGACCCAACTATACCACTCCTACGCATATACCTAAAAGATGTCCCACTATATCACAAGGGCAAATGCTCAATTGTGTTCATAGCAGCTTTATTTGTAATAGCCAGAAACTGGAAAAAAAAAAAAAACTAGGCATTCCTCGAGAAAACGTGGGTTATCTACACAATGGAATACTATTCAGCCATTAAAAACAAAGACATCATAAAATTTGTATTCAAATGAATGGAACTTAAGAATATCACTCTATGTTGTATAACAGAAACCAAGAAAAACATGTATGGTATGTACTGATTTATAATTGGTCATTAGTCATAATGTACATGATAACCATACTACAGTCAACAGATCTATAGAAACTGGGTAATAAGAAGTGCCCAGGGAGGCTATGTGAATTTCACTCAGAAAGGAAAACATCATGACCATCAGAGGTGGATGAAGAGAGGGAACTTGCAGTGGAAATTTCAGGTGGTGTCACGTGATGCAGGCTCACATGGTATTTTCCTGAGGCAAATGCATGTCCTACTTCTTGGTTCAAGACTTGTGGGAAGACATGTGATATTTGGAGAGAGTATACATAGCACTCAACAGACAATGATGGCATGATTGCATAACTAGCTTTACAATGCTTTGTTCATTTAGTGTTTTTATTGATCTTCATTTCATTGAGAAAGGCATGGCAGAGAACTTCTGGCATTCAGTCTGGTTATGCCAGCTGACTTGAGCTGATTGACTTGAGCCTGGCTGTTTCTGATGGATCCTACCACCACTGCTGATTCCTGTTTGGGGACACTTTTAAACTAGACTGTTGGTATCCTAACACTACTGAACTGGACTGCTGGTATACTGACAAACAGTGATTGGAATTACTCCAGAGAACATCTTCCCTTGTCATATTTACCATCTTTTCTCCCCTATATTTGGAAGGTGGGCTAGAAGTGGAGTCAAAGAATTTCAGGACCCTTATTAAAAGTGTGTTTCAAAACATCTAACCCTACAAGAACTTGATGAGAGAGGATCTGTGCAGGACTATGGGTATGAGGATCAGGCATGGGGGTAAGAAGTGGCATGAAGGCTAGTAGTGTGAATGAAAATTGATGGGGGAACATCGCTAGGACTAGATGGACACTTGGGATGAAGAGGTTATGGGGAGTATACGTGGGTGAGATTCCTACCAGCTAGGGATATAAAGACTGAAGTGGCCACCTCCTGTAGCCAGGCAGGACTTCCAGTGGAAGGATGGAGATAACATTCCACCCACAACACCTTAAACCTAGAATTTGTACTGGCTACAAGATGTGCAGAGATAACATTGGGGCAGAGACTTAAAAGAGAACCAGCAAGTGTCTGGAGCAATTTAGGCACCATCCCATAGCTGAGAACCAAGTGCCCCCTCCCATACACTATTAATGATACACTGTATGCTTGCAAACAAGAACCAAGCATAACTGTCTTCTGAGTGGCTTTATGCAATAATGGATGGAAACAGATGCAGAGACCCATAGCAAAACATTAAGTGGAACTTGGGTATCATAGAACAGTTGGGTATAGTATTGAGAGTGTTATGTTTTATAAAAAGGAAGAGAAACCACAGATATATTAGGTGGAGGTACAGTCAGGTGTAGGAAAATAGGGTGCCTCTGAGGGTCCATGCTGAGACAACCCTTCTCCCTCTGAGGTAACAGTCATAGACAGTATAGTATAGAATAGAGTTTATTCAGGGCATAGGTAGGAGAGTTGAAAGAAATGCAGAGAGAGGAGGAGGAGGAGGAGGAGGAGGAGGAGGAGGAGGAGGAGGAGGA
>JADRCD010063643.1:0-10516 GCA_019843815.1 Montemys delectorum | reverse complement strand
CTTTCTCGCCATTCTCTTCTCCAGCACTGGAGGTTATCAGCCTGTTTGGTTACACTCCCAAACACTGGCTAAATCTTTCTGAGCCAGCACTGCCAATCCTTTAGCCACCCTTCAATTCCCTGTGATCTATATGGCCAGATCTCTATCATTTATACTTTCTTTCTCTAACTATAATTCATTCCTCATTATATTTCTTTTTATAACCAGTTTGGAAATCATTTCACTGACCACTGCTACTAATTGATTTGCTTATTGATCTACCTATATATCATCTGCCCTATTCCAGAAAGACTTTTACTAAATCTTCACATTTTATTCTTCATATAACCATCAAAATTCCAAGTGTAATCAGAGAATGGTGGTTATACTTGTAAATTCAGCATTTGGGAAGCTGAGGCAGGAGAACTGCCAAGAGTCTGAGGCAAGTCTGGGCTACATAAGACCTGGTCTTTTAAAAAAAAAAGAAAGGAAGAAAGAAAGAAAGGAAGAAACAAACAAACACCAAAAGCCAAATGTGATGTCTCATATTACACTTACCTCCTGAATCTGTCTCGAATCTTCCTTACTTTCATCAAAGCTCTAAGGCTTTGGTTAATGTCTCCCTCACAGTCAGTAATTAAACATAAAACAAGTGACCAGGAGTCTGGGTTCCAAATGAAACGGTACATTAACTTCTAAATTCTTCTGATAAATTTTATCTATTTCTTAACCTACCGGACAGCTAGTGGATAGAGTAGAGTCCAAGATGAGTAACTAGCTCTACTACCTGACCAACTAATAGCAAAGCTTCCCTAGCAAGGCTCTGTTAATTCAGACACAAATATAAAGTTGTAAACAAGAGAGCGCTCTCAAGACTAACAGATGCGCTAGACAAGGACACTCACAACACTGTACAACTTAAGTGTTTTTGTTTTCTATTTTGAACTTGAAGATTATTGCTGTAAATAATATTTATACATGAACTATTTTTTAATATATTTACACACTAGCTCCACATGCACACCATGACACTAACAACTATCATGTTATACTAAAAGAGAGGATAAGTTGGGTCTTACTCATAAAACAGGTAAGTCCTAAAAAATATTACTATGTATAACCAGCAAAATAACCATTTCCCATGACAAGCAACAAGTTAAGAATCATAACTCCTCAACACCTGCATTAGATGTAAGCCCAGACAGTCAACAGTTGTCACCGGACGGTGAGCCATGTGACTGCATCTCTCCAAGCTTAAGTTTTCCTGCAGCAAAGCAGCTTCTTAAGTAGCCATTTCTAAAGCACTCCTTTGTTTTGACAATAAGCAATTTGATCATTTTTCCATCACTGTGCCTCTGAGAGGTATGTTAAAATGTTCTGCTCTACCGGACGGATTAATATGAACTTATAAAACTATGCTTATACTAACTCTGCTTCCTGGTCATTGTGTTTCTAAATTACAGATAATGACGGGTTTTAGAAAAACGACTGCTGAATTACAACTCGCCATAAATTCTGAGTTTTCACTACTTGACATTAATGAAAGCACAAGGTACAACCAACACATTAATAAGCTGGGAGTTTGCCAAATAACACTGAAGTCAGATGCATTAATTAAGGTCTCTATCACGACCAAGTCACAGCATTCCAACATACAAAACAGCTTAGAGACACAGAAATTTAGACCAATCACTTAATGCCTTGGTATCTACTTTATTCATCTATAAAATAAGAGCTTGGAATAGATGCTCTCTGCAATCTCCTCCAACCCAAAAACCTTAAATTCCTAAGAAATTAAAATGTCTACTCACACTGGAAAATAAATTCATTCATCATTTTAAATGACATAGGTTGTAGCTACAAACATGTTGTAATGGCCGTTCCATCCATAAATTAAATTAAAAACAAGTGATAAACAAGCAAGTGTGCTTGTTTGAATGTTAGGGAGAAAGATCGACAAGAAATGCACAGCCAAACTCCTTAGATATAAATGTCTTAACTTTACTAATTTCATTTAAATGGGACAAGGGGGGGAACCACACTGAATTTCTAAAATTCCAATACCAAAACTCCTAAAAGGAAAAAAAAATCTGTAATCTGATCCATTAAAATAAGTTGCCAACTATCTGATTTATGAGGTGCCTTTGGGCTGTATGACATCAATACACAGTAATAAGCCACTTCTATACAGCAGTTGATAAATTCAATTTTAAAATGCGCTGCAAGAAGAAATGTTGGGTTTTCTTTTCTTGGGTCTTCTGGGTATCAACTCCTCTTACAGTAGGGACTGAACTCAAGGCCTCACCCACACTGGGTATGTACTCTACCACCAGGCTACCCACCCCAGCTCTCTGTGTTTTCTTCTTTAACTTTATATGTATATGATCTTGTGCAGCTCAGAAAAATTTTCCATCCAAGTGGTGGTCGCAACTTAATTTTGGTGAGGCACAAAGAAGATTTATTTAAAATACATTTTAAAAACATACCATAATATATAGAACCCTTTTACCATACAGTTCTTGAAAACACTTTCAATCATTGTCTTGCTAATTCACTTGAAGCTATCTAAAGCCCATTAGACACTACTCAAAAAGGCACTTTTTAAAAGTCATAAAGATGAGACTTGCTAAGAAGTATAACATGAATGTGTGTGTGTGTGCATATCATGTATGTGTGTGCAAGTGTGTGTGTCTGTGTGTGTGTATGCGTGCATGTGTGTGTACATGTGTGTGCTTTACTGGTGATTAAACCTCATGTACACCAGACAAGCATTCCACACTGAGCTATATATAGCCTCAATCCTTGTTTATTGACCTTTAAAAATAATTATTTTAAACATTTATTAATTTCTTTGTATGTGTGTACATGTTTGAACGTAGGCATATGTACATAGCATGGAATAAGTGAGGAAGCCTAAGAATAATTTCCCCAAGTTTGGTCTCTGCTCAGAACCATGAGACTTCTGAGGATCAAACTCAGATGATCAGATTTAGAGGCAAGAACTCTTACCCACTGAGCAATCCTGCCAGCCCTCTGATTTTCCTTTCTGGTTTGAGTCAGGATTTACCCAAGCTGCCCAGACTAGCATTGAACTTATCTCAGGGCGAGCACTGAACTTGTCACTGCCCTGCCTCAGCTTTCCAAGTAGCTAAGATTACAGGCCTACACTACCAGGCCTCGCTAAATACAAAATTTCTAAACAAACTTGGGTCTTCCAAACTTCACGTTACTGGCTCAAATTACAGCAATATTCTGCTTTGTAACATGAAAATAGATGATTACTATAACAGGAAAAAAAAGTACTTAAAGACAAGTAAAATCAAGAAAATACAAGAAAGGGGAAAATATTAATACATGATTTTTTAAAAAACACAATTTATGGGGTCAGACATGGTGGTTCCTTTAATCCCAGCACTTAGGAAGAAGCAGGTGGATTCTGTGAGTCTGAGGCTAGCCTGGTCTACATAGAATTCCAGATCAGCATGACCTAAAAATGAGACCCTAATATGAGTTCAAAGACTAGGTCATTTTATCTCAGTCAAGATATCATCTGATACAAAGAATTGTTACACAAAAGTAGGTTAAATAATACACATAAAGCTAGTTACAGGTTCTAGGCAGGCTGTTTGATTTGTTTAAGCACTGTTTTTAAATTAATACCCTTGAGACATTAGATAATTTGCTTGTGATAATATAGTAAATTATGGTCACAATTATTTTTTTCTTTTTTATTAGATATTTTCTCCACTTATATTTCAAATGATAACTCCCTTCCCAGTCTCCCCTCCAGAAAAAACAAAAACAAAAACAATCCCCTGTTCCTTCCCCCCTCCCCCTGCTCACCACCCCACCCTCTCCCACTCCCTAGCCCTGGCATTCCCCTACACTGGGGCAGAGAGCCTTCATAGGACCCAGGGCCTCTCCTCCCACCGATTAGGCCATCCTCTGCTATACATATGCAGCTAGTCATGAGTCCCCCCATGGGTACTCTTTGGTTGGTGGTTTTAATCCCTGGGAGCTCTGAGGGTACTAGTTAGTTCATGTTGTTGTTCGTGCTAAGGGGCTGCAAACCCTTCAGCTCCTTGGGTTCTTTCTCTAGCTCCTTCAAATGGGGACCCTGTGCTCAGTCCAATTATAATCCACAAGTTGATCCTGTCTGTGTTGTTTGAGATATGACTCAAATCCCTAAAAGGTGATCAAGCCTCCAGGTTTCTCATTTTTAGGGAAATACACACCCTAGTACAAAGAGTTGATTGGCTGGCAACTCACAATTTCCCTGAAACTAAACACTGTAATGCATCGCACTACCCATTTAATGCTGCTGCTATGTGTAGCAGACCTCCTGTTTGCTTTGTTTCTTTATTAAAATATTAAAATAAAAAAATAAAAGTAGTTATAAAGTGACAATTAATAAAGGGAAACAGCCATGAAATTTTTACTAAGAGTGACATTTAATAACCAAAGAGTCCTGGTTCCCAGGGCAAAGATCATTCTGTAATGGTAAACACATTCTACATGAGTAGAGTTCATTAAAGTATATAAAAGGAAAATACAACTTTAGAAAGATATTTACCACAGACTGGGCTCAGTGTTAGAGAGAGCACTTGCATAGTATGCACAAGGTTCAATTTCGAATGATAAAGAAAAAACCCACAAAATAAAGTTTTGTTTGAACTATTTGACAATACCTAAATCCACTAAGTATAGAAATAAAATAAGCCATGCTTACTATGATAGTTAACTTTTTTTTTTAAATAATTTGAACCAGAGAAATAGTTCAGCACTTAGAAGCACTTGATGCTAAGATCAGTGACCTAAGCGCAAGAACTGCAGGTTTACACTCTGACCTTTACACACCAGCAGTGTCATATGTGTGCTCACACACGTATGTATACATTAAATTAATTCACTCACTCAATTCACAATTTATAAACCTGAAAAGGAGACATTCTAAAAGCTGAAGGCACTTGCTCTTTCTCAGTTACTAAGGAAGGAGAGTAAGAAATAGTTTTTTAATAAGTTCTTAATATTTTATTAAGAAATTTGTTTCTGTGAGTGTGTGTGTGTATCTGTGTCTGAGTGTGTCTGCATCTATGCACCTGTGAGATTGAATGCATCTATGTGTGTAGCTGTGTGTCTGTCTCTGTCTCTATGTGTCTGTCTGTGTATCTTTCTGTATATGCCTATCTCTGTGGATGTGCGTGTGCCTGTGTGTGTGTCTATGTCTCTGTGTTTACATGTGTCTGAGTGTTAAAGATCAAACCCAAGGCCTTGCACATACTAGGCAAGTACTGTTACACTGAACTATATCTCAAGCACCCAAAGTTCCTACTTTAAGTTTATTCTGAAATGTTTGGCTTTGCTGGGCCCAAAACTTGTATTTGGTATTCTGATCTAAAGGTCAATCAACTGACTGGGAGCCCAGAGTACAATCTGAAGAAAACTATTCCTAGAATCTGGTGTGTGGAAAACTTTTGTAACAGGGAATCTTTCCCATTCTTAAAATACACTTAGCCTCATTGTCTAAATTAAGTAAGTAGATCATGAGGCACAATCTATGCCCCAAAAGGTAATAACACATTATAACCATTTCCAAAAGAGTTATAGTTTATCAAGAAAACTGTATAATAGAGCAAAAGAGTGTAGGGAAAGTCTTCTCTACAACCACCAAATGGAGATGTCTGGTTATTTTCCAACTGTTGCAGCTCCTTGATAGGAGACAACCTAGCCTGCCATGATGAAAACCAATAATATGCCTAGTCCTGGTAAGACCACAGGAGGTTGAGTCACCTGTGTGGAACCCATTCTCCTCTAAGAAAGAACCTAGTCTGATACAGGAGAGAACAATGTACTTTCTCCAGCCACAAGACTTATTTTTCCTTCCCCTGCTGTCCCGCTGCGCAAAACTTAGATCCCACAGTCACTGAAACACGACACTTTCACAGAAATAAGAGATGGATCAGGTGCTTACCAACAAAGCCACTCCATATAATTACATCTCTAATGTTCCTTCGGTTTTACTACTCAGAAAATTATACAATTATAGGTCAAAAATTTCATCTGTATATTTGCTTCACATTAGAAACATGCTATTAAATTCAAAGGCTAAAAATATTAGAGATCTTAATAAGCTAAAAGTAACAGAACTTCAAGAAATCCTGTGTTGCAAAGGTGTCTCGGGGAAAACAGTACATTTATAGTCCCTGCAGGGAGTTAAATGGAATACTTTTTCACAGAGCAATGTGGAAAGAGTTACCCAAAATCTGGCTTCATACACTTTTTTTCTTTCTTTCTTTCTATTTTTTTTTTATTACATGTTTTCTTTATTTACAATATCAATTTTCCCAGGATCCCTTCGAAAAAAATAAAATAAATAAAATAAACAAAAACTAAAACAATCCACTATTCCCTCCTCCTTCCCCCTTCCCCCCTCCCCCTGCTCACCGTCTCAGCCCCTCCTGCCTACTGGCCCTGGCATTCCCCTACACTGGGGCATAAACCCTTCATGAGGCCAAGGTCCTCTTCTCCAATTGATGACCGACTTGACCATCCTCTGTTATACACATGCTGCTGGAGCCATGAGTCCCCCCATGTGTACTTTGGTTGGAATTTTAGTCCCTGGGAGCTCTGAAGGTACTAGATAGTTCATATTGTTGTTTGTCCTAAGGAGCTGTAAATCCTTCAGCTCCTTGGGTCCTTTCTCTAGCTCCTTCATTGAGGACCCTGTACTCTGTCCAATGAGACTCTACTTCTGCATTAGTCAGGTACTGTCAGAGCCTCTCAGGAGACAGCTATATCAGGCTCCTATCATCCAGCACTTGCTGGGATCCACAATAGTGTCTAGATTTAATGACTGAATATGGGAAGAATTCCCAGGTGGAGCAGTCTCTGAATTGTCCTTCTTTTAGTCTCTGCTCCATACTTAGTCTCTACAACTATGGGTATTTTGTTTTCCCTTTTAAGAAGGAACAAAGGATCCACACTTTGGTCTTCCTTCTTCTTGAGTTTCTTATGCTTTGTGGTTTTGTACTTTGTGTATTCCGATCTTCCAGGCTAATATCCACTTATCAGAGAATGCATACCATGTGTGTTCTTTTGTGATTGGGTTACCTCACTCAGGATGATATTCTCCAGGTCCATCCATTTCCCCAAGACTTTCATAAATTCATTGTTTTTAATAGCTGAGTAGTACTCCATTATGTAGATGTACTACATTTTCTGTATCCATTACTCTGTTGAGGGACATCTGGGTTGTTTCCAGTTTCTGGCTATTATAAATAAGGCTGCTAAAAACATAGTGGAGCATGTGTTCTTATTACATGGTGGAGCGTCTTGTGGGTATATGCCCAGGAGTGGTATAGATGGGTCCTCAGGTAGAACTATGTCCAATTTCTGGAGGAACCACAAAACTGATTTCCAGAGTGGTTGTACCAGCTTGCAATCCCACCAGCAATGAAGGAGTGTTCCTTTTTCTCCACATCCTCACCAGCATCTGCTGTCACCTGGACTTTTTTATCCTAGCCATTCTGACTGGTGTGAGGTGGAATCTCAGGGTTGTTTTGATTTGCATTTCCCTGATGAATAAGGATATTGAACATTTCTTTAGGTGCTTCTCAGCCATTTGGTATTCCTCAGTTGAGAATTCTTTCTTTAGCTCTGTACCCCATTTTTTATTAGGGCTATTTGTTTCTCTGGAGTCTAACTTCTTGAGTTCTTTGTATATATTGGATATTAGCCCTCTATCAGATATAGGATTGGTAAAGATCTTTTCCCAATTTGTTGGTTGCCATTTTGTCCTATTGACAGTGTCTTTTGCCTTACAGAAGCTTTGCAATTTTAAGAGGTCCCATTTGTAGATTCTTGATCTTAGAGCATAAGCTATAGGTGTTCTGTTCAGAAAATTTTCTCCTGTGCCTATGTGCTCGAGGCTCTTCCCCACTTTCTTTTCTATTAGTTTGAGTGTATCTGGTTTTATGTGGAGGTCCTTGATCCACGTGGGACTTGAGCTTTGTACAAGGAGATAGGAATGGATCGATTTGCATTCTTCTACATGCTAACCGCCAGTTGAGCCAGCACCATTTGTTGAAAATGCTGTCTTTTTTTGCACTGGATGGTTTTAACTCCTTTGTCAAAGAACAAGTGACCATACGTTTGTGGGTTCATTTCTGGGTCTTCAATTCTATTCCATTGATCTACCTGCCTGTCACTGTATCAATACCATGCAGTTTTTATCACAATTGCTCTGTAGTACACCTTAAAGTCTGGGATGGTGATTCCACCAGAGGTTCCTTTATTGTTGAGAATAGTTTTGGCTATCCTAGGTTTTTTGTTATTCCAGATGAATTTGCAAATTGCTCTTTCTAAGTCTGTGAAGAATTGAGTTGGAATTTTGATGATGATTGCATTGAATCTGTAGATTGCTTTCACCAAGATGGCCATTTTTACTATATTATTCTTGCCAATCCACGAGCATGGGAGATCTTTCTATCTTCTGAGATCTTCTTCAACTTCCTTCTTCAGAGATTTGAAATTTTTGTCAAACAGATCTTTTACTTGCTTAATTAAAGTCACACCAAGGTATTTTATATTATTTGTCACTATTGTGAAGAGTGTTGTTTCCCTAATTTCTTTCTCAGCTTGTTTATCCTTTGTGTAGAGGAAGGCCACTGATTTGCTCGAGTTAATTTTATATCCAGCTACTTTGCTGAAGTTGTTTATCAGGTTTAGGAGCTCTCTGGTGGAATTTTTGGGGTCACTTAAGTATACTATCATATTATCAGCAAATACTTTGACTTCTTCCTTTCCAATTCAAATCTCTTTGATCTCCTTTTGTTGTCTAATTGCTCTGGCTAGCTAGGACTTCAAGTACAATATTGAATAGGTAGGGAGAGAGTGGGCAGCCTTGTCTAGTCCCTGATTTTAGTGGGATTGTTTCAGGTTTCTCTCCATTTAGTTTGATGTTGGCTACTGGTTTGCCGTATATTGCTTTCACTATGTTCAAGTATGGACCTTGAATTCCTGATCTTTCCAAGACTTTTATCATGAAGGGATGTTGGATTTTGTCAAATGCTTTCTCAACATCTTATGAGACGATCATATGGTTTTTTTCTTTGAGTTTATTTATATAGTGAATTACGTTGATGGATTTCCAAATACTGAAGCATCCCTGCATCCCTGGGATGAAGCCTACTTGATCATGATGGATGATCGTTTTGATGTGTTCTTGGATTCAGTTTGCAAGAATTTTATTGAGTATTTTTGCATCTATATTCATAAGGGAAATTGGTCTAAAGTTTTCTTTCTTTGTTAGGTCTTTCTGTGGTTTAGGTATAAGAGTAATTGTGGCTTCGTAGAACGAATTGGGTAGAGTACCTTCTGTTTCTATTTTGCGGAATAGTTTGAGGAGTATTGATATTAGGTCTTCTTTGAAGGTTTGATAAAACTCTGCACTAAAACCATCTGGTCCTGGGCTTTTTTTGGTTGGGTGACTATTAATGACTGTTTCTATTTCATTAGCAGATATGAGACTGTTTAGATCATTGATCTGATCTTGATTTAACTTTGGTACCTGGTATCTGTCTAGAAAATTGTCCATTTCATCCAGGTTTCCCAGTTTTGTTGAGTATAGGCTTTTGTAGTAGGCTCTCATGATTTTTTGGATTTACTCAGTGTCTGTTGTTATGTCTCCCCTTCCATTTCTAATCTTGTTAATTAGGATAATTTCTCTGTGCCCTCTAGTTAGTAGGGCTAAGGGTTTATCTATTTTGTTGATTTTCTCAAAGAACTGGCTCCTGGTTTGGCTGATTCTTTGTATAGTTCTTTTTGTTTCTATTTGGTTGATTTCAGCCCTGATTTTGATTATTTCCTGCCTTTCACTCTTCTTGGGTGAATTTGCTTCATTTTGTTATAGTGCTTTCAGATGTGCTGTCAAATTGCTGGTGTATGCTCTCTCCAGTTTCTTTTTGGAGGCACTTAAAGCTATGAGTTTTCCTCTTAGGACTGCTTTCATTGTGTCCCATAGGTTTGGGTATGTTGTGGCTTCATTTTCATTAAACTCTAGAAAGTCTTTAATTTCTTTCTTTATTTCTTCCTTGACCAAGTTATCATTGAGTAGAGTGTTGTTGAGCTTCCATGTGTGTATGGGCACTCTATTGTTTATGTTGTTATTGAGGAGCAACCTTAGACCATGGTGATCTGATAGGATGCAAGGAATTATTTCAATCTTCTTGAATCTGTTGAGGCCTGATCTGTGACCAATTATATGGTCAATTTTGGAGAAGGTACCATGAGGTGCTGAGAAGGTATATCCTTTTGTTTTAAGATAAAAGGTTCTATAGATATCTATTAAATTCATCTGTTTCATAACTTCTGTTAGTCTCACTGTGTCTTTGTTTAGTTTCTGTTTCCATGATCTGTCCATTGCAGAGAGTGAGGTGTTGAAATCTTCCACAATTATTGTGTGTAGTGCAATGTGTGCTTTGAGCTTTAGTAAAGTTTCTTGTATGAATGTAGATGCTCTTGCATTTGGAGCATAGAG
>JADRCD010063632.1:0-12458 GCA_019843815.1 Montemys delectorum | reverse complement strand
AATGAGACAGGAACTGGCCTCAACTGCTTTTCGAGGGGGCGAGCAAATGCCTGATCAGGTGATAACTTGTCCAGGCCCCAGTGCCAACAAGCCTTCTTTTGTCTCCGAGCGCCCTCTACTGGCCGTGGAAACAAAGTCCTCTTGGGCTATGACTGAACCAAGAGAGCAGACACAAACATCATTTTCCCCTCTGACCCCGTATCTTAAATTAATCCCTTTTGTACGCTTCAGGGAATTCATATCGATGCCTCCCTCTGCCAGCCTTCTCCAAGATGGTATCGGGCTCTGAATGCAGTACTGCTAGAGCTGAAGGGGAGGCCTCCGCTGTTCTCTTTGGTCCCCTCCACAAGGCTCTGGGATACACCTGCCTTCCTGCTCCCGGACAGTGAGTGGTAGTGAATCCTCACATCTTTGTGAGGTTGGACACTTCTCCTTCCCCATTGCTCAGGGGGATCGTTGCCCTGAAGTGGAGGTGAGCCTTAGGGCAGGGCTGTGTAACAACTGGATCGTCTGTCCTTGGATCCTAGGACTCATCCCAGGCTTTCCCCACAGCCTGAAACTCAGTCCACTAGAAAAGGAGAGTCAAATGCATAATGAATACTGGAACCTCCACCCCTCCCGCTCTTTATCTGCTGCAAGAACTTCAGACCACTCAGTTCTTGTCAGGGATAATTGACTAGTGAGCCTAGGAGTGGGTAGGGTGGAGATTGCCCCGGACTGGCAGAGAAATGAAAACACGGTCCAGCGAGCTTCCCCTCCGGGTCCGGTTTCACACCAAACTGTGTACTTAGCCTTTTCCTCCCTCGGAGTTGAAAACCAAGAACTTGACATCGTTGTTTCCTGGTTCTCGTACTGGTCTTTTCAGGGACACTTGTCCTTGGGTTGAACAACCCGGGCTGGATGTGGGGCTTGAATTGGGGGTGGGGGGTGGGGAGATGGAAGTAGGTATGGGAGGAGCTATGGGCTTGCCAGTGAATATCTGACTAAGATGCATTGTATGGGATTCTCAGAAGAATTGAGGAAAAAAATGTTTTTAAAAGATACAGACATGTGACCCCCAACTCAGAGGGTCCCTTGCAGCATCCAAAAATCACAGCGACTTATCAGGGACATTCCCTTTCCCTTCGGGCTGCAGCTCAGTAGGGAACTTCCTGCACTGCACTGGAGGTGCCGAGGACCAGCTCCCTCTTGCATCAGTATGTGGAAGGAAGAGAGGAGTCCAGGGTGGCACCAGAACCTGCCATACCTTCTACGGTTGTTCTCTACTGTGACTTCAGTGTGAACTGTCCCCCACCCATTCCGTGTTTGAACACTTGGTCCCCAGCTGTTTGGAAAGGTTGTGGAGGAGCCTTAGAGTGGTCAGTGTGACTGGCCTTGTCCTGAGGTTTGCTAACCCAGCCTCACTCCCTGTCTGCCAGTGCAATGTGGCCAGATGTCTCCCATGCTCCTGCCGCCATCTTTGCCCACTGTGATAGAGATAGTATTCTCTTGAACTGCAAGCTAAAATAGTATCTCCCCACCTTTAAGTGCTTCCTGTCAGGTACTGGGTCGCAGCAGTGAGAAAGTAAATTCTCTCATGGCCTTTACCCGCCAGCGGGCTGCCTCACTGGCTGTCCCTACTCAAACACACTCTGCCCCTCATCAGCTGCTCCCTCTGTTCAAATAAATACCCCTGCCTCATATCTCACGTGGTAGAGCTACTAAAAGGGTGGAGGCCTCCAAAGACAGTAAGTGGCTTGCTCAAGGTCATCATTACCAAATGGTTGAACCTGGCAATTTGCTTAACACCAGTGTCCCCGGCATTCATGCCACAGCCTCAGTGTCCAACACTCATGATGCCATGCCCCAGTGTCCCTGGCACTCATGAAGCCACGCCCCCAGAGTCCCTGACACTCATGATGCCACACCCCCAGCATATACCTCCCAGAGGCAGCAGTAAGTTTGGTCTTTCTTCCTCACACTTCTGGTAGCCTTTAGCACTCTTGGTTCCTAAGTCTATTGGCAGAACCCCATGGCAAGAAATATGACACCACCTCTCTGGTGAGTCTCTGTGATGTCACACCTGTGTGGGAAATTCCTTTCATGAGAAGGCTTTGTTCATCATGTGCTTTAATCATAAAAGATGAGAATCAACTCTGTGACTGGAGGGGACTGGCTCACAGAAGGATGCGTGTGTTCACAGGACCGAATTTGTCTTCAGTGGAACAGCATGCAGCCCTGAAAAGTGCATCGGGGTCTGGCAGGGAACTTGTCCGTGGAATGCTATTAGGTTGGGAAAGGATGGGGGATGAGAGATTGTGGAGTCTATACCTTTCATTTACCGTCCCCAAAGACCCAAATGCCTTCCACTCTTAAAGAGACGGATTTCCTGATGAGAAGATAGATACATACCAAGGACAGAGAGATGGCTCAGGTGGAGAGCACTTTCTGCCTTTGCAGAGGACCGGATTCTGGTTCTGGGAACCCACGTCAGGCTGCTCAAAACGACCTGTGACTCTAGCTCCAGGGGATCCACTGCGCTCTCCTGGCCTCTAAGGGCAACTGCATTCAGATGCACATATCCACACACAGACACACTAAGACAAAAGGGTTCCATCCTTCAAGCTTGTTTTATTGATATTCGTTAGGGAATGAAATCCTGTTGCTGATCTTGATGTATTACAACACACTTTTTGGTAGTGTTGCTTAATGTTGATCACCGGTTTGCTAGCGATACTATCATGACCTCTAAAGTGCCAGTTCTTACACTGGTGCTTCCAGTGCGGACGGGAGGCCTCTCTGAACACGGGATGTGGTCCGTCACCCTCCTTTGCTCTTCTACCTACTGCTTTAAAATACATTCAAATAAAATGTACGTGACTTGGAGCGACTGCACGTATTCGCGGCAGCCAGGAGAGCAGAGAACGTGATGAACCAGCACTCTGGAGAATAAATAGTTTGAAATCGTGGGACTGAAGCTTGCTGCTTGGGGACCTTCTCAAAGCATCCTTGATGGGCATAAGGGGACCTTCACTCCATTCAAGGACACATCTTTTGCTGAGGGTGGAGAGTTGTTCATGTGACAATTTCTTGTACACAGGATGCTATCTTTCCACCGATGTCAGGGGCAGGTGACCATGTGACATACAGATGTACAACCATCCTCAAACAAAAGTAAATAAATAATATACCTGGGGGGGATATCTCTCTCTCTCTCTCTCTCTCTCTCTCTCTCTCTCTCTCACACACACACACACACACACACACACACACACACACACACAGGCTTGAGCTGGAAGCAGAGACGGCATCTGATTAAAATACAGCACACATGGATAATAAATAAAAGTTCATAACTGCACAGGTGACGGCAACAGCCCAGGCCACTCACTGGCTACACTTCTTCCATTCACAAGCACCTCTGATCTTTTCCTATGGGCAGAAATGGGATGAGGGGACAATGGACTTGGGGGAAGGGGAGGAAACTTAATTCTAGTTTTGAAACAAGAGGACTAAAAACTGCAGCCACTGAAAGGCCACGCGCCTCTACTATGAGGACCGAGCTCCCTTCAGAGTAGAAAGGGGACAGCAGCCATCAAGCCTGACACACCTCGGCCCAGGATACCGAGGTGTGCTGTGACTTCAGCCCTTCCCCTCCGCTGTGTATAGGTTTAACAGTCCTGTCTCCTTTCCGCATGATCCTATTGTTACAGTGAGAACTGGTCATAGATCACTCTGGCTGTGACCCTGGGTCCCAGGAATAAGCTGTGTCATTAGTGGGTTAGCATGCGTGCTGTCTGCACTTTGGTGTCAGAGCCAAGAGAAACTGCCAGTACTGAGACTTCCCTGCAAATAAAAATTTTAGAAATGGGGAAAGAAAAAAAAAAAAACAACCACACAGAACACAGAGGGGCCACCTGATGGCGCGGCGGAGTGTCAATACATTCTTTTTGCATCAGGCTCTAACCCTGACCGCTTATGACAAAATGCAAGGTAACTTCAAGTCAGAGACGTGAAAAGAAGTCCAGAGAACAGACAGTCCATTGGGGCAGGATAGTGCAGGCCTTGATGAAGCTGGGCCACCTACAACTGGAAGATCAGCTCTCTGATGGCAGGCAGCCCTGTCGGCTGTCACAGGCGAGCGAGGAGACCTGTGCTACCTGGCAGCTAGTGCGCAATCCGACAGTCTTATGCAGAATTCACCAGATTCCTATCCATGGGATAAGAACAGCCCTGGGAATTTCAGTGCTTCTTAAAAGGAAGGAAGAAAGGACGCCACCTTGCCCCAAGTGAGCTCAGGTGCCATCCTCACGAGACTGCCACCTTGTAGGGTTATTACTTCCTGTGGGTTGGAAGAGAGAGCAGACGCAAGGTCCCCAAGTCCTGTATACACACCTATGGAGTTCCACTCTCCCCCCTCGAGGCACACGGTTGATCTGTCTAGCTCAGGAGAAGTAGACCTCAGAGGAGACAAGGGTGTGAGCGCTCTGTCGGGGACAGGAGGCAGGGAGCAGATAGGGCAGCGATCCCCGGCCTCACCGCAAGCTAGTCTGTTTGGGGAGCTTAGCACCCATTAAGATGCCCGAGGTGAGGATCACGGGGGCTCTCATCTGCACGCTGGACCCGACCATGGTGGGGAAGCTGCGATTCCGTCGGATGCCGCTGGGGCACCCCAGAGGCAGGCCCTCGGGGACCAGGCCCCCAGGGACAAGAGCCTGTGCCGGCCCTGTCGGTCCACAGAGGAGAGGTCCCTGATCCTCAGTCAAGGTGGGGATGTGGGCTCGTCCTGAGTTCATCACTCTGGCCACCCCAAACCTCCTGACTTTGTCCACAAGGTTAAGGTTGGAGACAGAAACATCTGTCTGGCTCTCGCTGCTCCGCACGGGCTTCTTTTCCCTTACCTCCCTCAGGATGGAGCTGGCTGGTTTGGAAGCCAGGAAGTTGTTGTAGGGAGGGCTCGTGCACTTGAACTCGAAGGAGGGCGGGGAGGCCGAGGGCGTTTGCATAGGGGAGTTTGGTGGGGTGGACGGGATCACAGCCATCCTAGGGGTGTAGGAATGGAGGAGGGAGCCCCTGCCAGCTCTGTCCCAACTCTGGGGGTCGTACACAGCCGCTGAGATGCCTCGTTCCTTCAACAACCATACCAGCCCCAGGGACGTGCTCATGGTTGTTGTGGACTCGCGGATGTTTGTGAAGGACTCGGCCAGGCTCAGTCTCCGGGGGGTGCATGGTGTGGCCACTGGCGTGGATTTCAAGTGGCTGGTGCTGCTACAAGCCGGAGCTGGGGCTGAGTTAAGGCTGAAAGAAAGGGAGGGCTGATTACTCATCAGAAAGATGGCTTTGGACAGATCACTGGCCCAGTCTCCTGCAGGCTGTGCAGAAGCAGCTTGGGGTGGGCAAGGACATGCCCTGCTGTGCCCTGTGGTGCCTCTGTCTGCATCTGTTCCCCATTTCCAGGGGGCGAGGGGGCTTACATAGGACTGTGCTTCGAGTTAACAGGAAGCTGCACATAGTCCCTTACTTATCCCAGGACCGTCTGTTGCCTCTGTACATGAAGCAGCAGGCTCTGAGGTCAGTGGGCATACTCAGTGCCGTGCTTGGCTAGTAAGTGGACAATCCTGGACTTGCACCCACATGTGAAGCGGCCCCACCACTGTCAGGACAGGGCAGGAAGCAGATTCTTCAGCAACCAAATTACCCCAAGTAGTTTTTTTTCCAAACCTTGATCTTGCAAACCAGGGCTGTGAGTATGAGAGCTTGTTATAGGAACTGCAAAAAAGCAGCCAAGGCACAGAACAGCCTCTGCCCCTGCTGTTCCAGCTCCCGTTTCCCACTGCACAAACGCCTTGGGATGCAGTGGACTGGCCAGGGCAGGGTAAGGAAGCCACATAAAATACTATCAATCTGTCTAGGATTTGTAACATTCAAAGTCCCACAGTGTTTGACAAAGCCACGCCCATCCATCATGGCCTGTTGACTGGAGACCTGGGAGGTCCCAGCATCTGTGATCTTGAGAGCCACCAGGATGCAGGCAGCAGGGAAAAGTAGCAGTCTGTGCTCACAAAGCTGGCTTTCAGGGAAATCTGCCCTGCTTCTGAGAGGGCGGGCACAGAGGGACAAAAGAGAACCTACTGTCACTACTTCATGGGACAGATCGAAGTCAGTGGCTCTCGCCTTCAGCTGGAGTGGTCAGCCTCCCTAGCAATAGGCCGACTGAGCAGTCCCCAGGACTTAGTCAGAACCCTCTCCCCAGGGTGCTCAGGGGAGGCCCAGGCACCTCGGGCAGGTACCAGAGCTAGAAACAGGAAGGGAACTGACACCATCTGGAGAAGACCCTCCTTGGAATGATGAGAAAGATAGCTAGAGGTGCCATGTGACCCCACATTCAGGTAGTCTCCCCAGCCAATGTTGGCGGGCACAGGGTGGGAGCCACAGAATAGCTCATTGCATACAAGCTTGAGAGAGGAGATTCTGCAGAGTTGGGAGTACCTGGAGAGAGCACAGCAGCTCTCTCCAGGCGCAGGAAAGGTTTTTGTAAACGCTGAGAGTCGCTAGAAGGTAAGAATGTTCTAGACTAGACGGGTGATGGGTGTGGCCATCCCTACAAAGGTTTTCAGGGCTTTTCCCCACCTCCTGCTGCATTCCTTCCCACCTCAAGCAAGACAGTTCCCTGTGCCCTTACTCCTCACTTCCAAGGCTTTTCTGCCCCGCCCCCCATGAAGCTACTTCTGGGGAAGACACACTTGGGGGCAGCCTGAGGCCTGTGGCTCCAGCCCAAAGTATACATTTAGTCATTCGGCTTTGCAAGGGTCATCAACATTCTGTGGCTTTTAAAACAACCTCTTCTAAACAAAGTCACAGGCCTGGAAGCCAGCATCTACCGGGGCAGCAAGGAACAGAAACAAAGCGGAAATCCAGGGACCCCATTGGGTGAAACCTTCTGTTAGGCCTTCATTAGTGTTGACATACAGCTGGTCTGGGGGTTTAGCTGGGTTAGAATAATGGTCAAGGCCATGTTAACCAGGCACAACCACAGAGACACATTGAAGCCTCCGTCCCCGGGGTTAGTGGCAGCCGCAGTTGCACACACAGCTCCTTGGGCGTGGCCCTGCAGGAGCAGGCTCCGTTGGCCGTGTGCTCACCCCCTGCCTTGCCCGTGGGCTCAGACTCTCTGCCCTATATCTCCTCTCAGCTCAACGGGGCATACTGCTGCTTCGTCGTCATCCTCACAAGACCTGTGGAGAATTATTCATAGTTTAAGGTGCTCCCAGGGGTGGCTGTCCCCTTTGAGCTGGCCCTCCTCACCTCCCTCCCTGACACCATCCATTAACTCTGGGATCTAATTTGACTGTGTCACAAAGAAAGTGTGTGTGTGTGTGTGTGTGTGTGTGTGTGTGTGTGGTGAGGGTGGGATGTCACTCTTGTGTGTTCTAAGTGATCATTCTCCCTTTTCCCTGGAAGGCAAGGAGGGAACCAGATGGCTGAAATCAAGTCAAACAGACGAACATCACTCCAGATGGTTCTCGGGACAGAGACAAGCCGCGCTGGGCATGTGGCTTCGCCATACAGTTTTTAACACTGGCCATTAGAGTTTGGCTGTATCTGTGGTTCCTGGAGTCTGCTCCAGGGGCATGAAAGCTTCTACAGAGCTCAGCAACTCGACCGTGAAAGAACTCCACTCTTGGTTGGCAATAGCAACTCAGCCCCAGGGCCTGCGGAGACGTTGGCTTCAGCCAGCTAAGGAGAGCCCCAAGAGTCAACCTCATAGCTGCAGAGAGGGCAATGAAAGCAGGCTTCCCAGCCCCACCTACCCTAGATCTGAACAAACAAGGCCCAGGTTCAGAAGGAAAGATGGGACCCAGAACAGGTGTCTACAATGTCTATAAGACGCTTAAGCCTGCTGAATTTGGCTCTCTGTGTGCATGTGTGTGCATATGAGTGCACACATGGGTGTGGTGCCAGAGGTCAACCTCAAGTATTGCTCCTTAGGCACCATCTACTTTATGTTTGAGACAGGGTAGTCTCTCTCACCAAGCAGGCTAGGCTGGCCAGCCAGTTAACTCTAGGGATCTATCCACAGGTGATTACAAGCATGGCCCACCAGGCCGAGCTTGTTTTATGAGTGATGGAGTTCAAACTCGGGTCCCTATGTCTGTAGCTGGCTGTTTTTTGTTTTTGTTTTCTTCCCCCTTGACAAGAGTCTCACTATTAGACCTGGCTGTCCTGGAGCTCATTACATAGACCAGGCTGGCCTACAGGGATCAAAGGCGTTCGACACCACACCTGGCTTGGAATCGGCTTTAGAATGAACCTCCTGACTTTCATCACGAGGTCTTGTGAGAAAGGCTAGTCCCGCACTTGCCCCGCTCCCATCCACTCCGGGACCACAGTCCTTACCTTGGTGTGACCCGCGTGAGCTCATCTGAAGGGTGTAGGATTCGGCAGGTGGTAAAGGTGAAAGTTGAGTTGGTCTGTGACATGCACTTCCCAGGGTGGTGCGCTAGATCGGGAGAGGAAGGAGAACAAACATTCCTCGAACCCATTATAAGCCACAACAGAGACTAAGGGCCAGCAGGACCCTCCACAGGTGTGAGCAGCGATGGGCTACCTTGTCAACTGGATCTGGGCGTGGAAGTCGAGACACCAATGTTCTGGACTGAAGGTGGCCTCTCAAAAATAACAACGTTTTTGAGCACTGATCTGCAGAGCATCGAATCCCAGCTTCCGGCCCAATCCAGACAGGGTTCCTCATCAGACTTCTTGGACCAGTAGTGGATCCAGTTCCCAGTGGACCGGGGAGTGCCAAGGAGGCTTAAATTTAGTTTTCCACCTCAGAGCTCAGATCTGCCTTCTTCCAGCATGCTTGCTGTGTATTCTTTACAGTGAGTGACAAGCTGGTGCCAATGCTCTGCCCAGAGGAAGTGGGGAGTGGGCAGGCAGAGGTACTTGGCTCCTGAAAGCAGGCAAGGTTCACACAGCTCCCTTTTCTGTTCACACAAAAGGGGCTGGGGGAAGCTGGCTCCACTACTGTCCAGACACCTGTGCTGATTGTGGTGGGAGGAGTCCTCAGTAGCCTCAACAACAACAGGCAGGAGTTCTCGGGCCCAGTCTGCTCTGGCCACACCCTCATCCCTGCCCCACTGCTTTCTTTAACATGGTCTCTAAGATACCCAGTTTTACTAGAACTGAGACAAGATGGTCTCCTTCGAATGCTCCAGGATGTTGTTGTTAAGGCGGCTGATGACCAGGGTGGGAGCAAAGCAAATCAGGGGAGTATCAGGACCATGCACCAGAGAGCCAATGAAGGAACAGGGAGAGAATCTAAGACGACATAATGATTGTCAAGGTCATCCTAACTCATAACTTGAGCATCAAGTAAAAAAGAAAAAGCAAGTAGGTATTTCGTTGGGGGGCAGGGGGATGTGCGTGTGTGCATCAAACCCCATGCAAGATAAAGTCATGAGACGAGGTACCCGACCCACTGCCCAGCCTGCAGCAGCTCAGCCTCCGGTGACCTCCTGGGAAAGTCTCCAGATTCCACAGGCCAGGAAACTCAACGGCTATGAAGATATCAACTACGATATCTTCTTGTGAAAGTTTTCTCTTGGGTTTGAAAAGCAAAAAAAATCTGGCTGTGTGTTAAAAGAAAACTAAAAACTAAATGAAACAAACAAGAAAAAAAAAAACAAAAACAAAAACAAAGGGTGGGTGGGGAGTTGGCCGGAGACACGCCACAGGGGGACAAAGCCAGAGCACAAAGATAGTAATGACGTCCAGTAGAGAAGGGAGAGCTCAGCGTGTGCCCATTGGTGGTGCGCCCCAGCTGTGTGTCCCACGAGGTCTGGGGGACACCTGGGGTGGTGGCCAGCACTGGGACCACAAGCAAGGGCTTAGTGGGAGGCACAGAAGGGCACACAAGCAAATGAAGCACAGGAACCGCCTCTGTGAACCATGGCTTTAGCATCGGATGCAAGCAGCAGTTCCTGGGCTTGGGTAACCGAGAAGGTGCTGCAGGGCACCAACAGAAAAAGGACCAAGCTATGAAGAGAAGGTCAGCCAGACAATCACAAGTCTTAGACAGTGACACAGTCCAGGAACAAAACCAACAGGAAGCCTGAGAGGAAGGGTTATTGAGAAAGACAGAGAGGGGAAGGAGCAAGCCGATCATTAAGACACAAAAGGAGTAGGCGGGAACACTAAAAACAATAATCCAACAAGGCAAGGTGGGATTAGAATCATAAGTGCAGCCCCCATCTGCACAGAGACAGAATGTGCAGTGTCCCTCCCTAGCCCCTCAGGTGTGCAATCTCCAAGGAAGACATTTTAGAGATGGAGTTGAATCATCCGAAGGAAAACCCATCACATTCAAATGGGTTTGGGAGAGAGGAAAAGGCTGCTAAAAATTCACCCCCCACACCCCCCAGGGACAATGGAGATCAAAAGGATTGATTGTCCGAAGAGCCTAAGCCAGAGAGATTCGGCCCCTCCACAATACCACTGGGATGCCTGGGTGCTCTCACTGTCGGTGTCACCATGGACTGCCAGGACGCAGCTGTGCCTCCCTTCCTTGGGACACAATACAGAGACAGTGAGTTTCACTGGGAAGGACTCCCAGAACCCCTCCTGTTTGTCCCAGATAGGCAAAACATTGAATCCTCAAGCCACCAGCTTCTGGAAGAGACCAAGCTTTGAAAGCGAGAGACATGAAAACACCCTTCACAGAGCTGGGGCTCAGGTTCAAAATTGGAGTCACCAAGACCACGCTGCACACCAAAGCACAATGCCCAGCTCAACTGCAAGTTCACACTGTGTTTACCTCACAAGCCTCGGGTTGAGGGTACAAAGGGCAGGGTTCCTTGCAATGACTACTCCAACTTCTTGTTGAAGTCCTTTCTTGTCTGAGCCTGACTGGAGGTCTTCCAGCTCGAGGGGGATGGATGGACAGACACCACACTTGATCACAGCCTAAGGCTTCGTGGCAGGTGTCAAGCAGGTTCAAAGTTACTGTTATTAAGCCACCCAGGCACTTCCAGAAATACAGTCCTGTGCTAATTTGGGCTTTGTGCTCAATAAGATGAGCGCCCACTCTGTTCGGTTACCAGACCACTAGAGGTGTGCTGATCATTTTATATAGAAATGGATTTTTCTTTAACAACCCTAAACCTTACATTTAGTTCTTCTTTCTCCTGATGCTGATCTAAGCACTGGCAAGCTTTAAGATCAACGAAACCTTGGTTATCAGAGATCTACAGGGGTGAAGCACAGGTGTGTAGTGGACCACAGGCAAACACTCCCTTTGGCCAGCTGTGTTGGAAGGCACGGGAAAGGTGAGCCCTACTCTGCTCCTGGGTCATTTCCCAGGTGCCTGAGTGCTTCTGCTCAGAGTGGAGGCACCTGGGAAATGACACTGCCTGCTTGCCCATGACCAGGACCCATGGTGGGTCCCTGACACATCTCTGAGTCTCCAACAGGGTTGGGAGCTGTCTGCATAAACCATGGGGGCTGCTTCCCTACAGTGTGCCAGGCTCCCCAGGATGAAACGCCGACTGGAGATAAACCCTGGCATGGATCAGACGCTCTGCTAAGCTCAGGTGCCCTGCTGGGACTGGTAGATGATGGGACTTTGCCCACCTGGGTAGCCATGTTCAGACACACGTTTTGTGCAGCCCTTCCCATTTTTTATCCTCTGTGAGAGAGGCAAGTTGATGTGCTGGAGTAACCATTTTCCTCTCTGGATGACACCCTAGAAGCCAGTCCTTAAAGGAAGGCCCAAGGGAGCAGCTCAGAGGCACTGACACCTGTAGCTGCAACTGGAGTCTCGAGAGGTGACATAAACTGAGGCTATTCCACAGACCCCTGAGAATGGGGAGAGGTTGGCCCGCCCACACCCAAGCTATGTCTTAGTTTGTTTTGAGACAGGGGCTCATGTGTCCCAGGATACCCAGCGCTCGCTATGTAGTCAAGGATGACCTTGAACATCTGATCGTCCTGACTCTACCTCCCAAATGTTAGGATTATAAGTGTACAGCATTCCTGGTTTATACAGTGCTCAGGATGGAACCCAGGGCTTCGTGCACACTAAACAACCGAATCACATCCTCAGGCCAGGCTGTGCTTATTAAAGATCACATAAATAATTTCTAAAAATGTCAAAAAAATTTTTTTTCAAATGTATCTGAAAATATTAAAAAAGGAACCCTGGGGCTGGCGAGATGGCTCAGCAGGTAAGAGCACTGACTGCTCTTCCGAAGGTCCTGAGTTTGGATCCCAGCAACCACGTGGTGGCTCACAACCACCCGTAATGAGATCTGATGCCCTCTTCTGGTGCGTCTGAAGAGACAGCTACAGTGGATTACGCAGGCTGGAGCAAGCGGGCCGCAGTTCAATTCCCAGCAGCCACATGATGGCTCACAGCCATCTGTACAGCTACAGTGTACTCATACACATAAAAATAAATAAATAAATCTTTTTTAAAAAAA
>JADRCD010063623.1:0-12772 GCA_019843815.1 Montemys delectorum | reverse complement strand
TGTGTGTGTGTGTGTGTGTGTGTGTGTGTGTGTGTGTGTATACACACACACATACACTAGCATTGTCTTAATTTAGGGCTTTAGTCTCATAAACCACATATACAGTTTGAAAGAACAATACAGGCTGGGGGTCAGGAGAACTGGGAAACCAGGGAGGAAAAGAAATGGCCAAATAGATCAGAGACCATGTAAGAGTTGGCCTACAAAGGTCTTGCATGGCATAATTCAAGGTCCCCCTTTATAGATGAGGCTCCGACCTAGAGATGAAAGCCCATAAACAGTGGTAAAGAAGATAACCAGGTAAGAAGATGACTCAGGTTTTGGATGGCCTTGCCTTCCGGTTCAGTTCACTTTGCATCACCTATTTTCACCTACCACTGAACTCACCATCACACCATCACAGCACTTCTGTACAAATACTAATTACTCAGCAGTTTCCAGAAAGTATATCTTTAAGTGTCAAAACAGGAAAAACAAAACAAAACAAACCTATCTAAAATCCCAAGATATAGAGAGGCACAGTGGCTTGAAAGCCTAAATAGGAAGGCTAGAGGACTGCACTCCCGGCAGGACAGCCCCAGTAGTGAGTCTGAAGATACCCCTTCACTATCACCTCTGTCTAATCTAGTGGCAAGGGCTCAACTCAATACTTCAAGCCCTACCCCCGCCCCCCCACTTGTAAAGGCTGCTTGTATACTGGTACCAGAGCCCACTGCTTTTGTACTTACACTTCCTCTCTGAACATATTTCCCTTTCCACTTTCAAAATAATTACAATCTCTCTCCCCACCTAACTTCTTTAAAGCAATCATGGATTCAATCTGAACAGTATGACACTGCTACCAGAACACAACTGGACTGGGACTGGGTGAAAGAGAAGCAGTGGCAAGTTTATAGAAACAAGATAACAAGCTGAAAACCCAACTGCAAGATAACTACTATTTTTATGCTGAGATCCTAGCAGGACAACTTTGATAACTAGATAGGGCTGGTCTACAGCAGCAGCTAGTGACTAATTACTCAAGTTAGTGCTAGTCCTCCAGATTGAAAGGCTAGCTATCAAATGTCTTGTTGCTAATCAGTCTTTGTAAAAATCAGCTCACGTTGGTGAATTACTTGAGGGAGAAGAGCCTTAGCTCTGGACGACACAGCTCCACTCACTTAACTTAGAAAGTCTCAAACGCAGGTCAAACTTGAGATCTCTAAGAAAAGCTCCTCATATGTAAGAGCTGAGGTCTCTATGTCCCCTACAGTAATCCTCAGCACCTGGTACCAGTATACATTCAAACTCAGCCTGCAAAAAGACAGATAGCATTTTAAATCACAAAGATACTGAAGATAATTTGTAGGATAGAATACTAAAATGTACAATAAAAATATAATACCATAAGTTTTTTTTTAAATAAAGGTAAAAAAAAACTAAATTAAAAAAGGAGCTATTCAGAGATACACCACAAAACAAATACATCAAACTTCATGACAAACATTTATTGGAAGATTTCTTAAAATGTAAATGTAAAGCTGGATGCTAAATAAACATATAAGAATGTACTTTAATTGCAGATTATTCTGAAAGAAAGACAGTATTTGTTTAGTTTGACTGATATGTTTAAAGTCAGGTGCTCTTGGATACATAATTAACTCATTGTAATAAGCAAATCTGTTATGATTTCAAAATATGACTACAAATCTTTTAAATTTGAACATTAAATGTATTGAAGACTTTAGATCAAACGATATTAAAAAACTAAATTGCTTTAATAATCTCTGACATAAGCTTAAACGGCATAAGTGAAACGCAATTGATCACTCCTATTCATAATGTAAATACTAAACTCCTAGCCACGATCCTGAGAAACACACACTGTGCAGCCTACCTGGTCTATTCTGGATGTTCCGGCTGCAGTGCACCAACTATCTTGGAGTGAATCTGAGCCCCAAGCTGGCAACTGCAAACTAGATCTCACCTTCAATAGCATAGAAGTTTGCATCAGAAATGAGCAGTTCTCTTCCCCATCCCACCCAAGAAAAAAAAAAATTAGAAATGAAAAGCATTCAAACTATCTTAAATTTGTTTCATCCTTTAACAGTTTTGAGGAAAACTGAATCTCATTTGCAAGAATCACAAAATATTAACAGGCCTGGAAAAATGATTTCCATTAATATTATTAGGCCATCATTAGTTGGAAAAAAAATCACATACCCACGTCTATATTTATAGTCATTGAACGAGTGAGGTAATTTAAATTAGATTCACAGTCTTAATATTATTGTGCCATAATCACAGCTGTATTAAGGGCAATCTAACATGTACACAGCTGACCTATGCACAACTGCAGTTACCAATTATTTTATCTTAGCTATATAATCAGAAAGACATTTTTGTTTTTCTACTTAGAAATAACAAGCATTTTTAAGGAGCTGCCAATTAAAGGCTTCAATCTGTATGAAAGAAACAGTTTTTAAAATGTTTGGAAGCTTATTTCCATTTATTGTGTATTTTACAGAGGAATTCTTTGTTTTTTTGTTGTATTTTACCCTTTAATAATTAAATGATATGCTTTAAAATTAGAACATTAATTTTGTTAATCTTCCTATACAGCTACTGATGCCTCCAACCACCCCACTTGCTATTTTGAAAGATAAACATTAGAAATGAGGATATTTACATACCATTCTTACCTGTAAGGGTAAGAGTGTGTTACTATTGTTGTCTGTCCTGAACACATTATCTTCAATCCAAGATTTTGGAGTCAGTGATGGAGTAGAGCGGGTGAATTTCGGTGGTGCTATAACATTACCCGAAAACGGCTTCTTCAGTGGAGATATCTGATTCATAGTCCCTGGAATTCCCATGTTTCCGCTTCTACGGTGATCTCTGCCATGCACTGCTCCCCAGGACATGCTTGCAGTGCCCCAACCACTGCTCTGATGGTTGCTCCAAGGAGACTGTTTCAGAAGAGGCTGAGGAAAATATATCTATTTAAATTACAAGCCTTAGAGAACTGATAATTCAAGTTTTAGAACTATGAATTTAATGAGACCATAAAAAAATAAACACAAAAGCCAACAGAATATTTCCTAAGGGGCTTCCAAAAAGAAGTCTTCTGATGCTGCTAACTGAGATCCTGTTTAAGTGTTAGGGAAGTTCTCACCCTCCCATTTTCTATAAGCAGTGATGTCTCATGATAGTTACTAAAAATATACTTTGAAGCTGAAGTTAGCCTTGAAGATCCTTAAAGCAACCCATGCTCTACTAGTCAAATCAGTATTGAATGTCTTCATGATCTCAGCTATGGGAGCAACATTTTTAGACCTTAGGCTTTCTAAACAGCTTGGGCTACTCTGGGAAAACAAAACAAACAAAAAACAGTGGTAACAGTGGTAAGAATGAGTTAAAGATGCCTTTAACGGACAGGTCAGTACAAGCAAAAAAAAAAAAAAAAACCTCATTTTCCTGAATTGTTAACTTTTAAGGTATGTTATTCCAGTTTTCTTTCTTTTTTTTTTTTTTTCACTTAATTATCCTTGAACTGCTAAGCAATTATCTGATGCTACCCATAGGTGGATCCACTGAGATACACAATAAACAACCACAGGCTTTGCTTATTTTTAGTAATCTTAAGTCAAGTCTCTTAAGTTCATTGACATTCAAAAGCAAATTATATTCCAATCTCCAGCCGATGGCAAAAAAAAGTTAAGTCATCAAAACATGGAAAATTCACAATACATTTTTAAAAAGGAACTGGGAATTGCTAGTATTTGTACTCCCAATAATAAGACTAAATTTTCCTGGGGAGATTTAGACAGTAGAAATATAGATCATGACTTTTCTAAAACCAAATAAATATGGTAATCATAAAGTTAAACGTTTCCTATAAGAAAAACTTAAAACCTTGACATCCAGTACCTCTGGATGCTACTACAGGGTTTTAAATGCTAATTTAATCATGCACAAACACAGCCTACTCCTTCCTCATAGTTGAAAAGCAAAGCCCAGAAGCCAAGGCACAATTACCCAGTGCACTGGGGCCTTATTTTGCCTACTAAATGACTCACAGTTCAAAGTTCTTTTCCAGTGACCTAAAATTCCATAAGAAAGCCGTGTGACCTTTTACACTCCAAGGTAAAAACCCATTTCTTTTTGTTTATTGGAGCATACTACAGTTAAATACAAATCAATCATGGCAGTATGTCCCGCTAACGTTCTATTCTGACTTTGGGAATTCAAAATTATCTATCAATCTCAATGGCAAACTTGTAGTTAAAAAGAGAAGAGCCTGACACACAAAAGACAGTTGTTCATATAAACCAAAGGAAATGGTGTATTACTTCAAAAGTCGGTATTTCCCCATTCTTGGGGCACAAACAACAATCCAACAAAACTGTTAACTTTTACTTGGGTTCATTTTGACAAACTGCTGTTACTTCGGTTAATTTAATCAGCATCCATTCTTGAAAACTTTGGGCAACAGAAAAGTTATGAGATGAACCAGTTAAGGTCAAATTTTGGTTCCATGACAATCCTTCATCTTGACATTGGATCACCATAATAAATGCTATCTCCACTAAACGACAGGGAAACTCTCAACATCAGCGAACTCAGTGGCCACCCAAAATCTGCGCTGGGCGGAGTCGGGGTGGGGGGCGATAACAGAAAACATCCTGAGTCAGAAAGGGCACAGACTAGCCAGGAGCCTGCTTGGTGTCATTTCATGACACCACATACCCCCTGATTCCAGTACACACCCATGTGGAGACATCTAGGAGGAAACACATTAAAACCTAGATCCAGGGGTGCCTTGGGCCTTCAACCCTTCAAGATGTGGCTAAACATTAAAAAGAGCAGAAGTCCACAGCATTCCAGCCCGCGGCCGCCAGCCGCGCGCAGCCTGACAGTTCCTCCCGGCTGTCACAGCCGCGGCGGGTGCGGCGGCAGGTGCCGCCGCCTAGGCTTCCCTAGCCCAGTGCAGAACAAACTCCAGAAGGGAACAACCCCGGCTCTGGTCCCCTCGGGTACCCCGAGGAAGGAGCGGCCCCAGCCGGTCACTCTCCACCCGCCCTCCCGAGAGCGCTGCCCCGACCCGGGGTCCGCCGCCAAGCCCCGATCAGGGCGCCCGAGGGGGCTGCTGGCTCGGGTTCCCACCGCCGCCCGTCGTACCTGGTGGTGGTTGTACGAGTTCCTCTGCTGCAAGAAGGCGGCGGCGGCAGCCTGGTGCTGCTGCTGCAGCTGCGGGCTGACGGGTGACCTCCGGCTCTGCGGCTGCTGCGGCGCTGCCGGCGGCGGCTGCTGTTGAGGTAAATTCATGGCGGGCGGCGCGGGCACCGTGGGAGCAGAGAACGGGCCGCCGAAGCCGCCGCCGCCGCTGCCGCCCCCACCGCCGGTCGGCACGCTGAGCCCCGCGCAGCCGTGCGGCGACACCGGCGAGAAGCTCGGGAAGAAGGCCGGGTTCATGGACGATGGCAGCCCGGGGTAGAAGCCGTTCTCTGAGTCCGGGCTGGGCGGCGGCATGGCGCTCAGAGAGCCGCCCGCGCCGCCGCCGCCCCCGCCGCCGCCCGGGGTAGCAGCCGAGGAGCCCGGGGGCTGCGGCTGCGGCGGCTGCTGGGGAGGCTGCGGCTGCTGGGGTGGCCGCTGCTGGGACGCCGGCGGCGGCTGGGGCGGCGGCGGCGATGCGGTCTGCACCGACCAGGGGGTGCCGAAGCCCGGCAGCGGCGGCGGAGACGCGGAGCCGCCTCCCCCTCCGCCTCCGGGGGGTCCCCCGCCCCCGCCGCCGCCCGGGTGCGGCAGGTCCGGGCTCTGCAGGCTGCTGAAGGCGCTGGTGCCGAGCGCCGCGCCGGGCAGGAGGGCGCTGGGGCTGTTGAGCAGAGGGTGGTTGGGCGACTCCATGGAGCCCGGCGCGGGGTTCACCGGCGTCGTCGAGGGGGGCAAGCCCGCATTGGGGGGCTCGGCGGAGCTGCCCTCGCCCGCGGCCGGGGTCTGGCGAGGGCTTCCCGCGCCTCCGTGGCGGCGCCGCGGAGCTGCGGGCGGCGAGGGCGGGAGCTGCGGGAGCTGGGGCAGGTCGACCGGGCGCTGCCGCGGGGCGAAGTCCTGCGGCGGCGGGAGGTGCTGCGTGTGCGGGAGGCTGAACGGCTGCGAGCGCTGGGCGAGCGGCGCCGACTGCAGGAGCGGCCCGGGCGGTGGCGGCGGCGTTGGCGGCGGCGGGCTGAAGCGGCCGGGGCAGTGGAGCGGCGGCGGCGGCGGCGGCGGCTTCGCGTCCGGAGGGTGGGGACGGTGTGGCGGGCTCAACTCTTTCCTCTTCTGGCTGCTCAGCTGCTGCTGCTGCTGCTGCTGCTGCTGCTGCTGCTGCCGCTTACTGAAGTCCTGCGGGGAGGAGGTGCGGCAGCAGCAGCAGGAGGAGGAGGAGGAGGAGGCGGAGGAGGAGGAGGAGGAGGGGTGGTGCAGACTCGGTTTGAAGTCCTGGGAGGGGAGGAGGTGGGTCACACCCGCGTTCGTGCCGCCGCCGGGGTGGTGGCTGGGGAGCTGCTCTGCGGCCGCCGCCCCCGAGAGCGGCCTCGCCGGCTGCTGGGTCAGCCCGAGCAGCAGCTCATCCTGCACGGCCTGCTGATGCGCCACGAGCGGGGAGGAAGAGGAAGCTGCGGCTGAGCTGGCCGCGCCGCCGCCCGAGGGGATGGCGAAGGGGGAGGCGGCCTCCGAGAAGCCGGTGACAGGCAACGGCGGCGGCGGCGGCGACAGCGGGCCGAAGGGCGTGGCGGGCGGCCCGGCGGCGAAGGGCCGGTAGGCGCTGCCGCCGGGCGAGGACCGGGGGCTGCCGCTGCGCAGCAGGGCAGTGTGCAGCACCCCGAACCCGAAGTCCCGCATTTATCAAGCCGGCGGCCGCGGCAGGAGACGCACCCGGTCCCCTGCCCCGCCTACAAAGCCCCGGGAGCCGTGGCGGCGCGGCCGTGGTGGAAGGATGGGGGTCTGTGGGGAAGGGACACTGTGACTGAGCCGGGGCACCGACTTGGGCCCCGCCGCCCCTCACGGAGGCCACCGCCGCCTCCCGGAACCGGCTCCGGCACCACCGCCGCTGCCTCGGCCGCCGCCGCCCTCGCCGCTTAAGAACCCCGGAACGTGCGTCAGCAGCCGCCTCACAATCGCCCCGCCCCTCGTCGCGCGCCCCGGCACGCGCGAGCGCGCCGCCGCGGCCACCGCCGGCCCCGCCCCGCCCCGCCCCGCCCCTTATTCGCCTGCGTTGCGGACCCTGCGAGGCCGCGGGCGCGCGCGGCGCGTCCCCCAGCCTAGGACCTTGTAGGCAGCCGAAGCCGGGCGGGTGGAAGGGGGAGAGCCGGTTGAAGTTGGAGGAGATTGCTAAGGGTGTGTGTGGGGGGGGGTGTGGGGGGGTGGTCTCGAGCACCGTGCGCGTGCGCACGAAGGCGAGCACGCGCGGGCGTTGCGGACGGTTCCTGGGCAACCGCCCCTCTGGTCCCGGTCGCACGCGCCCCCTCCTCAGGCCCCGCCCTTTCCCAGCCCCTGGGATCACGTGAGGTGCCGCTGTCCCGGACCTGCTCCCGGGACTAGGGCGCTGAGCTGCAGGAATCCTGGAAGGATCCACGCTCAGGGTGCCGGTGCGAGCCGCGCGGGCTGTCACGCACCCTGACCACCGCGGGAAGGCGGTTGTTGTTGGTTTTTTTTTTTTTTTTTTTTTTTTTTTTTTTAGTTTGTTTCTCAAGAGTAAAACGCGAAACACCAGCGCCTTTGGTAGCCAAAATTTTCACTTCAGCAAGGGGAACAAAGTCTGGGTGCTGACGGGGCTCTGCGTGGGTTTTTCGCACAGGCGTGTGGCTGAGTGGGTTCTTAGACCGGCTCCTGCTCGCCCCGCTGCTGCGAGCCCTGGGTGCGCTGTCGCCACGACCCAGGCGCGCCGGACTCCTCCTCTACAAGTTCTTTCTGGCGTCCTTCCCTCCATCCCCCGGGAGACTCTAATCGGAACATTTCCGAAGCTTTATTAATTTTCAAGGGAGAGAGATTTCTCACATGGGGCGGGGGGGGGGGGAGAGGTTGTGACTCAGCAGCGGACTTGTTGAGGCTTGTAAAATGGAAGGGGAAAGGCTTTCCATGGAGAGCTCCGAGGAGCGCTGGAAGGGGACTTAATCAGGTGGAATTCCTTCCCACAGGAACATTTTACACAGAGAAAGGCATACTTGACTGTTTAGTTCAATAATAAATGATCCACACGACGAAATAAAGAATTGTATGTTCTTATTTTTTTTAATTTTAAGTTTTCCTGCTGCTTAGAAAACTGAAACTACTGAATGGATTCCAGAAATACCGACTGAAATCTCAAGAGTTTACAGAAAGTTGATTCAGACTGGACTAATGGTGTTCTTACTATCCTCTTAAGGAAATAGGTAAATGGATGTCTTTCTGAAGCCCCATTCTTTGTCAGTTGAATTTGGTTCCTCATCTTGTTTCAAAGGTATGAAAGTCAAATAATCAGTAAAAAGTGAACAGCATTTCAAAAAGAAAATTATTTATAAGGTCTATGTGTGATAAGCTAATAAGCTAAGTTTCCCAAAAACATATTTTGTAGAATTCATATACTTCAGAAATTAGCCTGATAGGCAGAATGCTGTTTAAAAGTTAATCTCAAGAGCATATTTAATAATCAAGGTAAATATTGATCTGGAGAAGTGCTTCCTTTAAATTACAATATGTGAAAGGCAGCATACATTAGAATAAAAAGTATATCAATAAATGTCAGTGAGGTCCATGCCTGTGAGCCAAACATTTGGGAGGATGGGCCAGGAGAATCACTCAGGTCATGAAGGGGAGTTTCATTGTTTCTAGCTCAAAGATTTTTAAATAGAATTAATATATTTTACATATATAAAGCATAAAGTAAGGAACTAAGGCCAGTGAAGTAATTTTTTTTATTATTATTTTGTTTTTAGAGACAGGGTTTCTCTGTATAACCCTGGCTGCCCTGGAACTCACTCTGTAGACCAGGCTGGTCTCAAACTCAGAAATCCACCAGCCTCTGCCTCCCAAGTGCTGGGGTTAAAGGCGTGTGCCACCACTGGCCAGTGAATCTTAAGAACAGATATAGCTTTTTCTTAAGAGTGTATTTGATTGGAAAAAAAGAGGTCTTCAATAAGCATTCCTTAGCTCAGTCTATGCTTAGGACAGAGTAGAGAGAGCACTTACTAAAATTCTCTGCAGTGACCTTCTGCACCACTGTTTGAACACAAACAAGACTGCTTAGTGCTCTAAGTGCAAGGCTTTGTTTCAAAGGCTTGACATCCCTCTGAACTGGACAATGTTTGTTATTATTCATAAGGTCAAACTTCATTTTCAGTGCAACAGATCCTAAATCCTATCTGCCATGTGCTCTACTCACTTGTTAAAAACCTCGGAGAGTGTTGTGAAGGCCCCTTCTTTCATAGGAGGGAAAGTTCTGTTCTGATTTCTAAAGCTTTGGAGTTGCTGAGCTTCTCCTGTGTGAAAATATCCAGAGCGAAAGGTCTCCTGTAATGTGTAGGTGGGTGATGGCGGTGGTAGTGAAGGGCTTGTGGTCTTACAATAGGTTCCAAACTCAGATTTTAGGAGTCTATATTATGATCTTGTTTTCATCTGAAAATCTGTTTACTCTATGACCATTAATTAAGGGGTTGATTCAGACTAGACTAAGATTAGATGCTATGAGCACCATCCTCTTATACATGTAGATAACTCCTCATTCTCTGTTAGCTAAGTATGATTTGTACTTCTTGGTATCTCAAATATACATAAGTCAAAATAAGCAGTTCATTCGTTCCCTCCCACTATCCTGGGCAAGCACTAAAAAGTATATTTTTGCTTCCACTTTATATGCACCCAAACCCACATATGTTTGTGTAACTAAAAGACATTATTAAGCAATCCTTATTCTTGGTGGGTGCAAAGAATTGTTTTTAGCTTAAATTTATCTAAATGATCTCAAATCACAAATCTTAAGATCCATAAATACATATTGAAACAAAATCCAAAAAGCCACAGTCATAAAAGACCTTATCGTACTTTCTGCTCTATCTTAAAACCTCTTATCAGAACTTCTCTTCCAGTCCTACCTTCCGCTGCTAACCCGGCTGCTTATTTCACTGAGAAAGGAAGGCAGTCACCTGAGGTCTGCTTTTGTCTGTGGATACCTGACTTTCCTACTTGCTACAATGGATGACCTATCCACCTGCCTAAGGGCAGGTCCTCCACTGACACACCTACCCCCTCCTATTCAGGTCCTAGCTCCAATAGTTCTTTCCCCCCCCCCCTTACTTTTATCACCATCTCTCTTCTCACTTGGAAACACACCCAGGTGAACAAAAAAAATATGTATCAGTCACCCCTTCCCATCATTGAAAACCAAAACCCATGCCCCTTGACTTTTGGTTCTTCCTCTTTGGTTACTCTCCCCTTCCTGCTTTCACTAGTACCTATTTAAATATCCGAGAGAATGCCTCCGAGACACCTCAAATTGTCATTCCATTTGCTCCGGTCAAAAGCCTTGAAGCCAGCCTTGATGTCCAAATCTGTACCATGCATAAACCATCAGAACATACTGCTTCTCCAACTGTTAAGTTGTATAGTCAGAGTTCGGTCACCTCTCAACACCCCAACCACAACCAATCTGGTCTAGGCCACCACTCTCTTTCACCTAGATTGGTATTCTCATCTTCTAAGTCTCCAGTTGGAAGAATGTGATTGAGTGAGCTGCAGCATATAATATTCCCGATCCTATAATCCATTTTAAACATAAGAGTTGCAATGCCCTTTTTAAAATGGAAGACATCATGTCAATCCCATTACATTTACTTACTCAGAATAAGTGAAGGCTCTTAATAACTAAAGGTTCCCCCTGATTCCCCTTACCTCCTCCTGATCTACAATGTAGTGATTATTTTAAACAAACCGGGCCAAGTCCACTTAGCTCATTGCCCTTGCAGTCTCCAGTGTCTAGAGCATCAGCCCCTAAGACCAGCAGGCCCACTCCGTCTTTTCTAAGCCTCTCTTTCACTTATTTTAAGTCTCTGTTTGCGGTGATTAATCATGGTTGTCAGCTTGGTTGGACCTGGAATCAACTAAGAGACAGACCTCTGGACAAGCCTAGCAGAGTATTTCCTAGAATGCTTAAGTGAGGGCAAAGACCCTTTCCCAAAGTAGGCAGTACTTTCTAGAAGTGTCCTACATACAAAGAGTTCTAGAGAAATGCAGGGTGCTTTTCACCTGCCCCCCATGCTTGTGCATGTATCTGCCCTGCTCCCACCAAGCCACTGCTCTTCTGTCTTTCACAAACCTCAACCCAGCTTCCTCAGCCTTCGCATAAGACTAGCAACTCTCCAGGATTCTCCAGCCTTCAGCAAGTAGATTAGGCCTGCTAAGGCATCATCTCACCTTGTGTACCAAACAGCTAACTGCCAGGCTCTCAGCATCTCCAGAAGACAAACAGCCATTATTAAACTACCCATCCCATATCAGGTAAGCCAATCTAATCATCCCCTTTGTTAACTGTTTACTCTATCCTTCCCGCCCCCTCTAGAGGATTCGAACTACTGCTCAGGTTCATTACTCAGTACTACCCTCTCTGCCCTCTCACCCCAACATGCTGTAAAATCACACCACCTTTCAGGCTGCCTGTTCCTCATAGGCTGTGTGATTTTTTTTTCTATGCCTGACGAACTACTTACTAACAGACATTTCTGCCCTTAGACCTGAAACCCCACAGGGAAAATACATTATCAGATATGTTCACTGCAGCATCCTCATTTCCTAAAGCAGGGCCTGATACATATCAGAAGTTGTTGAGTACATGCATTGAATAAAGGCTCTCTTGCTTTGATGAAGACCCACGTAGGAAATCACAGCAGTAAGTAGACAGTGGACTACGAACCTCTCAATTACTCATTTGCTTGCAGCAGCTTCCCAAATGCTTCACTAATGCTACTTAGGATCCAAAAGCAAGCAAAGATAATTCTAGGCATCAGTAGGATCAAGAACAAATAGATAAGAAATCGTAGGATTTTAAGCAGAGGAAAGATAACCCTGAATCCTAGGAGCCTAGAGCTGGAACATCAGCCTTCAGTAGTAGGGATATTGAGAAGCTTGAGCAAAAAGAGGAGTTGAAACTAGCTGGCAGAATCAGTGAGCCAGTTCAGGAAGAACAGCACAAGCCTACCCAGTGCCTTGTCTCCAGATGCTTGTTTCTCATTATAAAGGTGTCCAGCAGCAAAGTTCATCCTTTAGATGAGGCTGATTATTTCTGCTTTGGGATTAAGAAAGAAAGGTTAACTAAGCTTCAGATGATCTCAGACACCTTCTGCTCTACTGACAGTGATAGTTTAAGAGACGACTCGAGTTAAACACCACACACCAGGTCCAGACAATACCACGTGAAGAAGGTTTAATTGGGGAGAGTGGGGGAAGGCCGAGCGCAAGAGAGAAAGGGGAGAACAAAAAAAAAGGGCGGAGAGAGGAGGGTTTCTCCTTTATATCTGCGTGATGACGCATGTACTGCCCAGGTGAAATTGGGTAGCCCTAGGGATTCTTGGGAATGGGGGGGGGGCATTGCCATGGTAACAGATCTGTGGTCCTGCCTATCTACAGGTGCAGGCACTTGGTGATGCTAACAGACAGTCTCCAGACTTTCTCTCTCCTACTGTAGTTTCTGATCTCCTCTTACATTTTAGCCCTTTCTCGAATTTCTGCTGTCTGTTTTTTCCTCTGTACATCTTTTCAGGCTGGAATTCCGTGCCAATATTTTTTT
>JADRCD010063621.1:0-11210 GCA_019843815.1 Montemys delectorum | reverse complement strand
AGAGAGAGAGAGAGAGAGAGAGAAAGAGGGAGAGAGAGAAACAAGATAATTGGCAAAGTACTTGTGAAAAGGAGTAACTAAAGCTTGGGACCTGTGCTGGCCAGGTAGAAGAATTATAAGTCTGAAAATCCAGCACAAGCTTGCCCACATAGGCCTGGGAATGAGCAAGCAAGCTGTTGAACATTCTGGGAACTAGCAGGCCAAGAAGAGATAGATAAGACATGTCTGGGTGGGCTCAGGCAAGCAGGGACCTGTCTGAGCAAGATGACCCAATTGAATGATGAGGTATGGTTGGAGGCCAGCCAGATGCCCTGCTGCCTCAATACCACCCTTAGGAATTTCCCTATGCTCTGATCTGCACGTATTCTAGCTGGATTTGAATTAGCCAATCATGTATAGGCTAATTCCTTTGTTCCCCTAGACCGCCTTCCTATAAAAACTCCTAACCACTGAGCCTCACGATCCCTATGTCTCCTGCGTGAGATATGGGTCCACCCGGAGCTCTGATATTAAAACTACCTCATGTGTTTACATCAAGATGGTCTCTCGGGTTTCCTTGGGTGCCCGTTCTCCTGGGACTTGAGTGAGGGTCTCCCTACGGGGGTCTTTCACTTGCCTAGCATGCAAAAACCCTGGAGTCAGAGGCCAGCACCATATAACCCAGATATAAGCTAACCTATAATCCTAATACTTAAAAGAGGTACATACTGGAGGTTCAGAAGTTCAAGCTCATCCTTGCCTACTTACTTAGTAGTTAGAAGGTAGTCTGGGATATTGTGACCTTGTTTTAGAAACAGAAGGCAGTTCTATTTGTAGGCATGCCTAAGAAACTTAAAACCTTCAGATGTGCACAGTAAGGTAAGGCTATATCCAGCATTTAGGATTTCAAGTTCCAGGGCAGCCTGAACTATGTAGTGAACCAGATGGTTGATGGTGGCACATGCCTTTCTTTAATCCCAGCACTCAAGAAGCAGAGGCAGTTGATCTCTTGAGTTCAAAGCCAGCCTGTTTTACTGAGTTCCAAGACAGCCTGGCCACACAGAGAAAGCTTGTCTTTGACCACACAGAGAAAGCTTGTCTTTGGGAAAACAAACAAACAAAAATCTCAGGGCACTTGCTATTTTGCAGAGAATCTGGTTCTCAGCACTTACTTCTTCATCTTCTGGCCTCTGCAAGCCACAACACATACATGCAGGCAAACAAACTCTCACTCACATAAAATCAAAATAATGAAATAAATCTTTAAAAAAAAAAAACAAAAAAACAAAAGGTGGAAGGTTAGCAAGGTGACTCAAGGTTCTTGCCCCCAAGTCTGGTTGCCTGAGTTTGGTCCTCAGGAGCCACATGGTGAAAGGAGATGACAGCCACGGGTCTTGTAACTTACATGTACACACACACACACACACACACACACACACACACTAAATGAGCATAACAAAGAAAATAAACACTTCAATGAACTAGTTTCAGAGTCTACAATAAAAATTTAAAAAGATGAAATTACGTTTTTTCCTTTTACATGAAATGGGCTTGAAATAACACAATATTTAATGACACAGAATAGTTACATTGGTAAAACACCCACAATGGTGCAGATAAAATACAGGACCCCTGAGACCACTTGATGGAAAGTTCTAACTCTGTATATATATATATATAATAAGATGGGCAAAGTTCTTTGGTTTTGGTTATTGAGGCAGGTTTCTCTGAAGCCCTGACTGTTGTAAATCTCACTCTGTAGAGCAGACTGACCTTAAACTCACAGAGATCCTACACTCTCTCCCTTCTGAGTGCTAGGATTAAAGGCATGTGTCACCACTGCTTCAATATAAATGCAATTTTTAAATAATAATTTTAAAAGGACTGTTGGAATAATTCAGCAGGTAAGGCACTCTCTGCCCAGCTTGGTGACCTGACTGATCTCCAGAACCAAATAGCTTAGAGAACTGACCCTTGACCCTTGTCTTTAGACTAGAAGCCATCAAAACATTAACCGATGAATGGTAAATATGCTCAAATTGCTTTGAAAAATAGATAAGCAAGAAATTCATTGGACATCAGTAACCTTACCCTTGCTAAGTAAACTCTGTTATTTAACCACCTTTGAATGGTGTTTAAGACAGCTCTTGGACTTAACCACTGGGCCCTCCCTGCATCTACTACACTAAAGATAACAAAATAGAGTAGTGAACGAAAGCTCTGGATTGGCTGTATGGGAATGGATACCCCTCGGTGTGGCCAGCAAGGGGCACATTGTCTAAAGTTATCATTGACCTGTCATGAAGAGGCAGATATAGTGGCCCATGCATTTAAATCCCAGCTTTTAGGGGCTAACGCAGTAGGACCCTCAGTTACCGTTCAAACTAGGATAGGTAGTGAATAAAACTTCCTCTCAAAAATAGTAAGGATAGCCCCTGCCTCATTTTGTGCTGAGAGTGTGGCACCCATCCCAACAGGGGAGTGAAGCAGGCCTCCCTGGAAAATACTAAGGAGTTGAAGACAAGATCTGATTTCATTTTTCTGCTTAGTTCTATTAACCCTTTGCTGGGCAATTCTCTCATGTAACTTAAGGTCCTTAAGTGTGCTTCAGCCCCCTCACCATTTAACTTCAGTAGCAACCTCTCCCTTCTGGTAACAGACTTCAGTGTTTCCAGATAATGTCAAATAATCTCTTTGACTCAAAACAAGATTAAGAACCACTTGCCTAGTTTATAAACCAATGGCCTAATTTTCTGTTGAATATTAGTGACTAAGCTTTGATCTAGCACTTTTTTTGCGAGTGTTATCGTCAATTAAATATTTATGTCCTTTTTTTAAAAAAAACAAACAACTTTTGTTGTTGTTGTTGTTGTAGTTGTTGTTTTTTGAGACAGGGTTTCTCTGTGTAGCCCTGGCTGTCCTGGAACTTACTATGAAAACCAGGCTGGCCTTGAATTCAACTGCCTGTGGAATTAAAGGTGTGAACCACCACACCCTGCTTCATTTTACTCTTTTGATAAGTTTATGTGAAGTCTTACATAGTTGACCCACACATACAAGGACTCAGTTTTCCCTGTATGGTGATATATAGAGTATACTCATAGGGCTGTGAATTGAGTTGAATACTTTAAATCCTAGAGTTTAATAACATACTCAAAATAATGATAGTAAACCGTGACTGTAAAATGTCTAAGCCACAAACTAAGGGAGTTCAGTTCTATCAGTCTATGTGAAGGTACTCCTCAGAACTACAGCATTTTCCTAGACATCTGACCACCTTAGCCTAGCTTCAAAGTATTTATTCTCATAATAGAAAACTACAGTTCTATTACATTTTCCCTCTGGTTTTGCACTGTGTCTAAGTCTACTGGGAAAAGTTTGAATTGTATAATATCAATCAAAACCAATAAAGTGTTGGTGGTGCTTCTCAATATTTTTCACTTTGTTTCATGAGTATGAAGAATAATTGTTTGAACATGGCCATTGTGGCACATGCTTGTAATTCTAGCACTCTGGTGTTAGAATTGTAAGACTCTGTGAGACCCTCAGAGAGTCTTAGCCCAAATGTGCTTCCCCACAAATCACAGCTTAACAACGGATCGCTGCAATAACAAGAGGTTTATTGATCCAACATGCGTGGCCAATGCATGTGGGGTTGCTCATCCAAGTAGGAAGAGGCAACCCCGAACTCAGAAAGGACACATCTTTTATACTTTACAGAGGCAACAAGGCTAGTTGGCTTATTCTGAGTGCAGTATCAAACAAAGGATCAGGCATTGGTTGGCTTGCTCATGGGAACTGTTTTTGGCTTCATTGCCCCTTTACCTAACTCTTGTACCTGGAAGGCCCCTGGTACGGGTCGTGATGGAAAGTCCTGGAATTTTTGTAAGGTCAGGGTGTTCTTGGACCCCGGTACAGGGAGGGGTAAAACATCTAATCTTGTTCTTACAGGTTATGTTCTGGTCAGCTTTTAGTTCAGCCCAGCCCTCTGACCTTTAAAAACTTTGTTTTTCTTATACAAGCAGATGTCTCTTGGTAGTTTTGGCTTATTATTTCTTTTTCAAAAGTCTTGTTTTTACCTTTATTTCTACATTCCCAGAACTTTGTTTCTATATTCTCAAAAACTTGGATTCTATATTCCCAGAACTTTGTTTCTACAGCTTTGTTTTTCACTTTATTACTTCAGAAGCAGGATAATCACAAGTTCAAAGTCATCTTTAGGTAAATAGGGAGTTCAAAATCAGTTGAGGCTAAAACTCCTATCTCAAACTATAATAATTTTCTTGGAGTAGGGGTATAGCTCAGTGGTGGAGGGCATGCTGGCTTTACTCACGGACTCATGTTTCATTCCTCATTGGAAAGGAATAGTAATATCCACTTGGTGTGGTGGGAAAGCCTACAATGACAGCCCCTGAAAGACTAAGGTCAGCCTAGGTTACACAGTAAGACTGTGTGTTCATAGTGATGATGATGATGATGATGATGATGATGATGAACACTAACAATAGGGGAAGGAAATGGAAATGATGGCCCATCCTGGAATTCAGAGAGCAAGAAAGACAAAAAGAGCAAGTTAAGTGAAAAAGAATCCTTAAAAGGTGGATACGAACTTGTGAAATTGAGATGAGAAAGATGAAAATGAGAGGCTGAGACCACAGGGAGAAGCTGCTAACTTCCAAATGTATAAATCAATGGATTGTGTTTATCATGGCCTGCTTTTATTTTCTTGTTATGTATCTAGGCAGTGGGCTGAGACTTGTGAATGTTCTATTTTTAACCATACATTTGAGATGTAAATTTCCAAGTCCTGATGATAGGAATGAGCTGAGGGTAAAACCTAGTATCTCCCACACAAAAGTGAATTAGGGTACACTGAACAACTCCATCAGCCCTCATGATTTAATGGTTCAAGAGGCAATAGTGCAAGCCAGGCAGAGGTGGCACACGCCTTGAATCCTAGCACTTGGGAGGCAGAGGTAGGTGGATTTCTGAGTTCGAGGCCAGCATTGTCTACAGAGTGAGTTCCCTGACAGCCAGGGCTACACAGAGAAACCCTGTCTGGAAAAACCAAAAAAGGGACTGGTTAGATGGCTCAGCAGTTAAGAGCACTGAGGGCTGTTCCAGAGGTCCTGAGTTCAATTCCCAGCAACCACATGGTGGCTCAACAACCATCTATAATGAGATCTGATGCCCTCTTCTGGTGTGTCTGAGGACAGCTACAGTGTACTTACATACATTAAATAAATAAATAAATCTTTAAAAAAAAAAAAAAAAGAGCTAATAGCGCTTGTTGATCAGTCATACAGCAAGCCAAACTAGAAACAAACAAAATCTTTGCTTTGTAAAACTGTAGAGTCTTTAAATTCGCAGCTATGGAAATCGTGGAATGTATTAATTGTTGTAGGGGGTGGGATATGAACCACTTAGCCTCAGGATTTTTAACACATGATATGTTCTCTTGCCCTAGCCTCAAAACACATCATGACACAAATATTAAATATCAGTGTACAGTTACAAAGTTCTTAAATGAAACTGCCTCTTCGTTATGATATATGGACTTGAATTTGAGCTTTACAGACCTGGTGTGTTGCTTTCACAGAGTACCCTAGCCAGATGCTTTAACTTTGCATAAATATAGCTGGGTGTGGTGGCCGTTAGAGAGCTGTGACTATTTCTTTTATACAAAAGAAAAAAATAGTTCACAGGGCACTATTTACATTAGAGTAGAAAGACCAACCATTCTTTTTTTGTTTGTTTGTTTTGAGATAAGGTTTCTCTGTGTAGCCCTGGCTGTCCTGGAACTCACTCTGTAAACCAGGCTGGCCTTGAACTCAGAAATCTGCCTGCCTCATGCCTCGGTCTCTGAGTGCTGGGATTAAAGGCGTGCACCACCAGCGGAAAAAACCACTCTTTTTTTTGGTTTTTCGTTTTTGGAGACAGGGTTTCTCTGTGTTGCCCTGGATGTCCTGGAACTCACTCTGTAGACCAGGCTGGCCTCAAACTCAGAAATCTGCCTGCCTCTGCCTCCCAAGTGCTGAGATTAAAGGCGTGCACCACCACCGCCCGGCATGGAAAAACCATTCTTGATGTAGTTTCTTTGACTAACTAGTGACTTTTTTGAAGTTGTGACTTGAAAGAGTAACCAGAGTCCAAATCCAATAAAAGGTTTTACAGGGCTTGGAAATGTGGCTCAGTGGTACAACACTGGCCTAACAAATAAGAGGGCCTCGATTCAGGCCGCCATTGGAAACAGAACCAAAAGACTTGTCTATCTTAGCCTTTAAACCACAGCCATAGACAACTGGACTTTCTGGAAAACACCAGCTGTGCCCATGACTACTTCCCTTAGGCATTGCAGTTCCTAAGGCTATCAACCACCACCCGACACGTGACCACACTATGACTCTCAGCATGCCCTGCATTCAGTGTCTTACTGATTCATAGTTAGTTCACTCAACCAAAAACCTGGCATGGATCAGACACACTAACAGGTGTTTTTGTATAACTAATTACAGCTATGCTACGCATGCTTTTCCTCAGATCGTAGCATACCGGAAATCTGCAGTCTGCCTTGTTCGCCTCCTATAACAAGTCCCGACGGAGCTCTCGAAGCATATTGTAAAGAATAACCTTAGCTGTCTGACCTTCCGAAGATGTACGGATAAGCCATAGTACATTCACACAATTGAACACCACTCTGTAGTAAAATGAAAGAACACAAACCAGAGCCACCTACCTATGTCAGTATGGATATGTAGAAAACATATTTAAGTGAAAAATTAAAGCATTTAATACGGTGATGTATTAGAAAGAATGAAAAAGTCAGTTACTATGGATTTGGGGTTTTTGTTTTGTTTGTTTTGTTGGTGATAGTTTTGCCTTTCTGTTTTATTTCTGAGAGCATACAAAGACTGCAGGCTGAAGGGTGAAGACTTTTGCAGTTGATTACAACATTGTTAAAATTCAAAGTAGCAGTTCTAGTTTATCCTACACAAGTATTTGCATGCGCAGAAAATAGCGTGAACAATAGCAGCTAGTGCCATATTTTTTTTTGAGATAAAAGGCTGTTTATTACTAGTAGAGAGACACATTAAATTGTAGATAAATCCTCTTCATCCAGGGGGAAAAAAAAGCAAAACAAAAAAAACAAGGAACCTATACAATGTATATAATTAACTCTAAGACACTTCTAGAAAACAGAAGTGCTGTAAACTTTGTTTACTTCCAGGAAGAAACTCTGGGCACTTGGGGCAAACTTCTGGAAACGTTTGAGCCTTGAAGCATAGGTCCATCAGAAACCTTTAGTAAACAAAGGATCACAAAGGCTCTTCCCTGGCTTGAGGCAAGGCATGAGGTGGGGCTCAAGGTTGGGAGGATGGAGCGATTAGGTTTCTCACCAAGCTCTCGATTCTCAAGATAAGCAACAGCAAATGAGAAACTTCTCATCGGGACCTTGCTGTAGGCCTCTTGCCTTTCTAAGTGTCCTTAGGTTGCTGTGGTCTTAACTTAGATGCAGTAAAAACTGTAGAGAGTGAGAGCTGAAGCTGGCTCTGGACTTTAACCATGCCTAATAGCAGATGGATAACCTCCAGAACAAGTCTCTACCTGCTGGCCATGGTTTTGCACACCTTTAATCCCAGAACCCAGAGGCTGTCAGTGGACAGCCAGGAATTGTTACACAGAGAAAACCCTGTCTCCAAAGCAAAAGCAAAAAAGTGCCTAACTTTCTATATGCCTTAGTCTCCGCCTCTAAAATGTGAATGTAATCCTTATAAAGAATTGAATGTAGCACCTGACGTGGCCTATTGCTAGTGAGATAAAGACCCTTTCCTCTTCCAAATACATGACTGGACTCAGCCTGTGCTGTCCTGGAACTCTTATTTTCCGCCCCCAAACTGTCAATCCAGGAACATTTTATTTTGTTTTGTTGGGTGGGTGGAGTATCTACCAGCTGCATGTCATTATTTCGTTGTCTGGACCTTCACAGAAATACAAACCATTTGTATGTTACTCCTTTGCTCATTTTCATTGTGTTTTCATTTTTGTTTTTGTGCTTGTTTTTTTTTTTAATTTATTTTTATTTCATATGTATGAATGATTTTCTTTCATATGATACACCATGTGCTCCTGGCATCCTCTGGAACTGGCAAGTAAACCTGAGTCCTCTGAAAAAGCAACAAGTGCTGTTAACCACTGAGCCATCATCTCTCTAGCCTATTTTCTGTTTGTTTGTTTGCTTTATTCTGAGTCAGTTCTGGTCTCTATAGCCCCATTCTAGCTTCCAGTTCACCATCTCCCTGTCTCAACCTTAGGAGTGATGGGATTAAAGGCGTTAGTCAATACACTCAGATACTAGTCTGCCTTTGTCTGAACACTTATCCAGTTCCCCATCATAAACTAGAAGTGTCTGAGGCATCTGCCTTTTCAAAGACGCCTTTACCAGTTAATGACACAAAGCAATAAAACAGTTTCTAAGCTGGGCAGTGGTGGCACTTGCCTTTAATCCCAGCACTTGGGAGGCAGAGGCAGATGGATTTCTGAGTTTGAGGCCAGCTTGGTCTACAGAGTGAAGTTCCAGGTCAGCCAGGGCTACACAGAGAAACCCTGCCTCGAAAAACCAAACTAAACCAAACCAGTTTCTAAAAAAACAAAGATCTTGGGGTTGGAGAGATAGTACCGATGCATGGCACATACCCTTAACGCAGTGTTTGAGAGAAAAAAAATCAGGGATATCACATGGTTGAGACCATTATGGTCTACCTGGCCTCAAAAAAGGAAATTGAGTTCTTTTATATAAGTTATACTTTATAAGGTCATTTATCTGACTGTGTCTTAAACCACTGTCTTATTGGGGTAAAGATCAAATATTACCAATGGAATAGGAGTTCTATCCCCTAAAAATAGAAAAAGAACTGTATTAGGTATCACTTATTCTTGTTGTTACAAAAAATTACAATGTTATTTCTGAACAAACTGAGTAAAAACTGTCATTATGCAATTGTATCTAGGGTGAAAAGAAACTTCTATGCATTGCCTGAGCTACCAGTGATTTTTTTTTTTAATTTGAAATTGTTTCATTCATTAAAAATGTTGGGGTTCAGAAGTCACCCCACAAACCACACCAACACAAATCTCAATCAGACAAGGATAGCTTATTGAATGTATATTCTTATTCTAAGACTGATGGATCAAGGTGGCAGCTCCCAGCTTCCAAGTCTGAAGCTGTTTCAAGGACAGCATTAGGAACTGGAGATGTAGAATACATGCAGACCATGGACAAGGTTGTGGATTTGATTCTCCAGATCCACTCTCCCAACTACCCCCCAAAAATGGTCTGTTGGATTACAGACGTGGAGCCTGGAACGTCTGGCATAGTTATTGGAGATCATCTCTGGAATTCATGAAGGCCTAGATCCAGTCCCTCATACCACATAAGTCTGGTACATTGGCACAGGTTTTACGTTTCATCATTTTTAGAAAGTTGAGGCAGAAGGATCTGAATTCTGAGGCTAGGCTGGTCTATATTAAGTTGTAGGCCAGCCAAGACAACATAGTGATCAAAAGATAAAAGATTATAGAGGTCTGTTCAGACATGATAGTGTGTGCTTAGAGACAGGAGAATCAGACATTCAGCTTTGGTTACTAAGCTAGATTCTGATCTCAAAAAACAAACCAATAAAACCAGGAGACAGACAAAGAGAGCTAACACACTGCATACCTTTCTTTGTAACACCAGAGGTCACTGTAAGATAGAAATTTCCAACACTATTAAAGTGCTGAGCTAATGTTATTCCCAATATTTACTTTTATTTATCTTTGTCATCCCACAAACAACAAATCTCAGCCAGATAGGGATGGTTTATTGAACACACACCCTAAGACTGATCAATCAGGACTATAGCTCAGAAATTTGAGGGCCAAGATTACAACCCTGAACACTGTTCTATGTCAGCTTATAAAGGCAAAAACTGTAAAAATCATAATGAACTCATATGCAAATACAAACATAGCATGATACACGGTAGTTGACCTTTAATTTTATGGGCCCTATGTGAAGCTTATACTTGTTAAATTTCATAACATACAGAACACATACAGTAGTTAGTATGACCCTGCTCTGAATTAAATTATTTTTCTGTGTCAATGACTGACAGATATGTTACAGCAACAATCTGAAATAGCTGGTTGGCATGGAACAAAATGACTATAGCTATACTAGTGGGGCAGACCTCAACAATCTGAATGCTTGCTTATTCATGAGACTATTTTTAACCCTCCAAAATTTTTACTTGCCTGTATTACATTTAAACATTTTTAAATTGTCTGACTGTACTTCAACTAAAAAGAAAACTTACTTAAGATTGTAGAGAGCCTTGCCTCAAAGTTGTTTTCTTTGAAGTGTCTTCAGAATCCTTTTTCCCTCAAAAATGTAATTACAATTTCATAGTTCAGTAGATAAAGAAGACTTGGAATTACAAGACATGAATTATTAAATTTACTGAATGTGGGCAGTTGCTCATAGATCTTCACTCCTGACCCTACCCACATTTCTGAATTCTAACTCAAAAAACATGAAAACATGGTTTTTCCATCCTACCTATGTACCACTACATACACTAAATTAATGTTCTTAAAAGACTTGTGGAGCTGGAGAGATGGCTCTTAGGTTTAAGAATGCATGCTGTTCTTGAGAGGATGGAATTTTGGTTCTCAGCACCAACACCAGACATCCTACAACTGCCTGTAACTCCAGCTCTTGGGGAATACGGTGCTTCTGGTCTTCGAATACACATACACATTTGAAAGACCCCCAGAGCTGGGGAGACCCTCACTCAAGTCTCAGGATGACACCACCACCCAATAACTCACGAGAGACCGATCTTGGTGCAATAGCATGAGGTTTATTCAGGGGGAGGAAGGGAAGCCAGATCTGGGGTCGAACACGTAGCCTAGCAGGCCAGAGGAGTTCAACCCCCGAGCACAAGGAGTAAGGGGTATTTAAAGGGAAAAACCACAAACTAGGGGGGTGAGGGGGTTACCAAGGAAATATAACAAGAGAACAGTTGAAAATTCTAAAGAGACCCAGCCCCTAGTTGAGTCAGGGTCATAAGGAAAACATCCTACACACTCATTATGCACAAGAATGTGGTCTGGTCAATGTTATTCACTTTATGGCTGACCGTTCCCTAGAATCATCCAGATGGCTCATATCCTGCCTTTTTGTTCTTGGA
>JADRCD010063619.1:0-11354 GCA_019843815.1 Montemys delectorum | reverse complement strand
CCCCCCCCCCCCCCCCGCCGCTGAGTTTCTCTCCATTCAAGCCACTGATTGGCAACCCTGCAACTAGGAGCCAGCGAGCACCCCCTTGAGGACGTAAGGCACTCTGTGACAGACAGACACAGAGACCACAGTGCTAGACTGCCTTTTCTGTAAGGGTTCTCTATGACTTAGAAATTGGGTGTGTTTGTTTCCTCTGGCCACCATCATAAAGTCCCACAGGCTGGGTGGGTTAAACTGGGTGAATTTACTTCCACAGCTCTAGAGCCAGGCATCTGTGGTTGGGGGAGGGGGTCAACAGGGTGAGCGCCTGGTGTGAATGTGCTCTAGTCCTCTTCCCTGACTTCTGGAGGGTGCTGGCCTTGTTAAGTATCCCTTTGGCTTGTAGACACATCATCCTGATTTCTCCTTTATGCTCTTGATGCATTCTACCTATGCATGTGACCGGGTTAGAGCTTCTTACTTTTAGAAGGGCGTCAGGATTATGGAACAGAGCTTTCTCTCCTCCATGGTAATGTGGTTGTGAGCATGGGCTCACAAGAAGCTGCAGTGGGTCTTGGGGTTCCTGGCAACAGCAAAGGGCTGGCTGGGAAGAAGCCACAGAGGGCCCACGAAGAAAGGAAAATCAACTGCGTGTAGGGTCTGAGAGGCTAACGGTGGTGCTAGACGGTATCTTGGCAGCCTCCAGGTTCGCTGAGGCCCTGATGTGAGGTCACCTCCCACTACGTAGCCTTTACTTCCAGGACTGAAGCAGACCCTATGCCATATTTAGCAGCCAAGCTGAGGCTTCTTCTCTGGCAGATGGCCACCTTGGCCCAAGCAGCAGTAGCCTTCACAAGGGCCCAGTGTGTTCCTGTCAAGGACTTGGCTGAGGTTTGGGGCCTGCTGCACACAGAAGTGCTTTGAAGACTGGATGAATTGAGTCCAGTGTCTCCTCCTGTGGTTGGGGCTGGGCCAGGCAAGGCTAGGCTCTAGAAGCCAAGGAGGGACAGGAAGGCAGTCTTGTCCTCTCTGCTCATGGACAATCCTAAGTAACATTCTGACCTTCTAATCTGGTTACCACAGGGTTGGGATGGAGGGCAAAGTGAGCCTTGAGTAGGGGTGAGAGGACCGGAATTGGTCTTGTCCCACATTTGCATTTTTTAAATAATTGTGTATTTATTTTAATGTGTGCTAGACAAATTTTAACCACTCAGCTCATGAATGTTATATCAGATGCTACTTACTGTTCATTTATTTTTTATTCAATCTATATGAGTGCTCTGTCTGCATGTACGCCTGCATGCCAGAGGGGACATCAGATCTCATTATAGCCACCATGTGGTTTGCTGGGACCTCTGGGAGAGCAGTAGGCACCCTGAACCACTGAGCTGTGTCTCTAACCCCAGATCATGTTATTTAGAACAAAGTGGTATCCATTCAAATTTTAATAAAGGGCTGGCTGCTGGGAAAGGTCACATGTCTATGTCACAGGTACATTGTGGTATATCCATGTAGTGAAAACTACGCAGCAACAAAGATAGCCCAGCCCTAACCTCTGTTTAAATTCTTCTCTATGGCCGTGACAAAACCTCACGGCCAAGGCAACTTACCTAAGAGAGCATTTGCCAGGCAAGCTGGTGCTTGTCTGTACGTGTCTTTAGTATTAGCACTCAGGTGGCAAAGGCAGATGGATCTCCATGAGTCTACAGAGTAATTTCTAGGGCAGTTGGAGCTACAGAACAGGGAGGTTTTGACTCAAAGTTTCAAAAAAGAATAATAATAAAAGAAAGCTCGCAGCTCCAGAAAATTAAAATTCAAAATCATCATTTCAGGGAGCCTGACAGCAGGCAAGCATGGCATGGTGCTGGAGCAGTAGCTGGAAACTCACATGTTGAGACAACAACCACAAGGCAGGCAGGGAGGGAGGGAGAGAGGGAAGCGGGGGGGGGGCGGGGGAGAGAGAGAGAGAGAAAATGGTAGGAATGGATTGGGTGTTTGTTTGTTTGTTTGGTTTTTGAGACAGGGTATCTCTGTGTGGCCCTGGTTGTCCTGGAAGTCACTCTGTAGACCAGGCTGGCCTCGAACTCAGAAATCTGCCTGCCTCTGCCTCCCAAGTGCTGGGATTAAAGGCGTGCGTCACCACTGCCCAGAGGCTTGGGCTTTTGAAATCTCTGAATACACCTTCAGGGACCTACCTCCTCCACCGAAGCCAGGCCTCCTAATCCTTCCCAAACAGTTCTACCAACTGGGGACCAAGTATCCAAACCTGTGAGCTATTCTCATTCAAAGCACAGCAGTCACACTCCAGCATAATTCTCACTGTGTCCCCAACCTGCTTCTTTGTTTTATGAGACAAGGTCTCTCTTTGTAGCCTCTGATGGCCTGGAGCTTGCTGTGTAGAACAGGCTGGCCCAGTACAGATGCTAAGGTGCCACCCCTCTAGGCTGTTGCAGATTGGTTCTAATGCTATTTGTGTTCATTTGGCTCCCCAAAGGGAACCGGCACATCTACCTGTAAGATGCTGAGAGTCCCTGCCCCGGGTTGGGCTTTGATTGGTGAAATAAAGTTGCCAGCAGCCAATAGCTGGGCAGGGAGACAAAGGCGAGACTTTTGATTTCCCGGGCAAGGGAGCAGGAGAGAGGAAGAGTTTTTAGAATCGCCATGCCAGGAAAGGAACAAGATGCAAGCATGAGAGCTGCAGAAGACAGAGAACCAGCCCTGTGAGCTTTGGGGAAGTGCAGCCTCAGGGCATCTCCCCCAACGGCATCTGGGGTAGCAGAGATGAAATATAAATTATAGTAAGAAATAATTCAAAGCCGGGCGGTGGTGGCGCACGCCTATAATCCCAGCACTTGGGAGGCAGAGGCAGGCAGATTTCTGAGTTTGAGGCCAGCCTGGTCTACAGAGTGAGTTCCAGGACAGCCAGAGCTACACAGAGAAACTCTGTCTCGAAAAACCAAAAAAAGAAAAAAGAAAAAAGAAATAATTCAGGAATATTGGAGGAGGAAGTGTGTTAGCAGTGAGGAAATGGCCAGCCAGCCATTGAGCTGCTATGAGCTGGTGAGATGGCTCAGTGGGTAAGAGCACCAACTGCTCTTCCAAAGGTCCTGAGTTCAAATCCCAGCAACCACATGGTGGCTCACAACCATCCGTAATGAGATCTGACGCCCTCTTCTGGTGTGTCTGAAGACAACCACAGTGTACTTACATATAATAATAAAGAGATCCTTTTAAAAAATAATAAAATAAAATTAAGCATGCACATGAGAAGCATGTGCCCAGGAGTTTAGAGCAGATTAATAAATTGCCACTATACTAAGCAGCGCACCCTGCCTGTTTCTTTATCAGGTCCACTGTCCCAATGGAGTCCTCAGTCACTCCTAACAGATCATTATTCCACCTCCAGTTGGAGCTCACTTCACAAGTGGTCTCTTCAATCCCACCAGGACAGAAGCCCAGCAGGCAGAGATAACAGAAGCAGACTGAGACCACATAAAAAGAGGTGGCCTGTCGCTCCTAGATCTACCTTGCAGAGATGTTACTGCTCATCTACCTCTTGGGACATGTGGTGGCCTCTGCCCAGGTGAGGTTTTCTCTGGCAGCTAGCACCATCCACCAGAGATGTGTGAATTGAGTGACCCCAGTCCTGGCAAACGTAGACCTGTGGCGGTGGTGGTCTGAATAGGTTTGGCACCCCCATAGATTCTTGTGTTTAAATGCTTGGCTATAGGGAGTGTCACCATTAGAAGGTGTGGCCTGATTGGAGCAACGAGGTGTGGCCTTGTTGGAGTGTGTCTCTGTGTAGGCAGGTTTTGAGGTCTCCTGTGCTCAAGCTCTGCCCAGGAATCAGAGCCTCCTCCTGGATGCCTGGGGATCAAGATGTAGGACTCTTGGCTCCTTAGCACTAAGAATGGCTGCATGATGTCATGTTCCCCACAATGATGATCATGGACTGAACCTCTGAAACTGTAAGCCAGCCCCAATCAAATGTTTGTAAGAGTTGCCTTGGGGGCTGGAGAGATGGCTCAATGGTTAAGAGCACTGACTGCTCTTCCAGAGGTCCTGAGTTCAATTCTCAGCAACCACATGGTGGCCCACAACCACCTGTAATGAGATCTCTGTAATGGGATCTGATGTGTCTTCTGGTGTGTCTAAAGACAACTACAGTATATTCATATACATAAAATAAATCTTTAAAAATATTTTTTTAAAAGTTGCCTGAGGGCAGTGGTGGCACACGCCTTTAATCCCAGCACTTGGCAGGCAGGGACAGGTGGATTTCTGAGTTCGAGGCCAGCCTGCTCTACAGAGTGACTTCCAGGACAGCCAGGGCTACACAGAGAAACCCTGTCTCGAAAAACAAACAGACAAACAAAAAAAAAGTTGCCTTCGTCATGGAACTCTAAGGCAGCCTGCTACTCCAGCAGAGTTCTTGTACAACAAGAACTGGCTGGCTGAGGCCAATGTGACCAGTCAGCCATTCAACAGTGGTCACCATCAGCTCTCCAGAGGCTCACACTCAGCAACAGAAGCGGGGAGATGGAGAAGACCAACTCCAAAGCAACTGCTGACGTGGCAAGAAAGAAGAGTCCTAGCTAGGCAAGTCCTCTGATACCACCCAGCATGATGCCACACAGCTAACCACCCCCCCACCCCCGCTGTGCTCTGTAGCTAGCACTGTCCAGGGACAGTGCGGCCCACATACTTTGTGGGGGGTCAGGGGACAGACATTCCCATTCAAGACATGGCCATCTAAGCTCCCACTGCCAGGCAGAGGGAACTTGTCATCTGCAATGTGGGCATTATCTTGGGAGTAGAGTCTACTAGCCAGAGGCCCAAGGGCTCTTCCAACTGAGTCTGGTAGAAAGATGGAGGCAGCCTAGGGCCCCCTAAACCCTGTAGGCCAGCTACTCAGAGCAAGCTGCCTAGAGAGGAGATGGTGTCATGTGAATGGGAAGAGGGTGCAGATAACGGGGTCCTTTGAAGGGGTGATGAAACACACCAGTAGGGATGCTAAGCTCCAGTGGTGCCCACACTCAGCCTTTGGACATCAGCACAAAGCTCCACCCCGAAGCCCCTGCTAGCTGTGCAGACAGATCTGACCTTGTCCCTGTGACCCCTGTGCTCAGCTTTACAAATTCCTGCCTTCTCTCTCCCCGAGAAGCAGCGGTTCTCAACCTTCCTACTGCTTCGACCCTTTAATACAGTTCCTCAGGCTGGAGAGATGGCTCAGAGTTCCTGCGTTCAATTCCCAGCAACTGAATGGTGGCTCATAGACATCTATAGTGAAATCTGGTGCCCTCTTCTGGTGTGCAGGCATATATACGTGCAGAACACTGTATACTAAATAAGTAAATCTTTAAAATAAATACAGTTCTGCTGGGCGGTGGTGGCGCACGCCTTTAGTCCCAGCACTTGGGAGGCAGAGGCAGGCGGATTTCTGAGTTCGAGGCCAGCCTGGTCTACAGAGTGAGTTCCAGGACAGCCAGGGCTGCACAGAGAAACCCTGTCTCAAAAAACCAAAAATAATAAATAAATAAATAAATAAATAAATACAGTTCCTCATGTTGTGATCACCCCCAACCATACAATTATTTTTGGTGCTATTTCATAACTAATTTTGCTACTGTTATGGATCGTAATGTAAATCCTGATACACAGGATATCTGATATGCCATCCCCAAAGTTGTCACGACCCATAGGCTGAGAGCCACCGTCACAAAGGAAGGTACAGCACTATGAGAAGGCAGAAGTCCCTGGCTGTCCCAACAGTGGTTGGGAGAGTGGACAAAGTGGGGCTTCATGTCCTGACAGACACTTCAGACAGAAGCCTTCACTACTTGTATATCAGGGAAAGCCTTGTTTCTAGCTGGTAGTCGGGGCACGCATCCAACGACGCACAGTAGGTGGGCTGCCTGAAGGGGGAAAGAGAAGAGGTCATAGTGATGCTCAATATCAGGAGCTCCATGGACTACCCTGGATAACACACCCCGGGCTGAGGTCTATACTACCCACCCTGTATAACATGCCGGGACTCAGGTCTACACCACATCCGTGCACAGACACCTAGATATCCATGTGAAATCCCGTGACCTCCCTTGGACACATGCAAACCCTGGGACACACATATCCCCATATGATCTGCGTTCGCAGTAGTAAACAGAAAACGACATCAACTAAACTTCAGGAATCTGAAAAACTTCTGTTCCTTCTGTACCCGCTTGGCCTCCCTCTCGCATGTTCATGCGCCTGTGTGCACGTACGTGTAGACAGGCTTGTGTCCTCCCTTGCCCACCTTCCAGCTGTGCATCACAGTCCATTGGGTCCTGGGATGCCAATTGGTACCTTCAAATCTGGGATGACCTTGGAGCACTGATACCTTATCACTTGCTACCAGCCATCAGTCCAAAGGCAGACCTCAGTAATCCAGCAACCACAGGTCTCAAGGATCTGTCCTCACCCTGTAGCCCGACCGGCCTGGCCCAGCAGAGCGAGTGACGTCAGCATGGTGTGGACTGGTGGCGTGGACTGGTGGCGACTGCTGCCTGCCCAGCCCACTCCTGAGTATCCGACCATCTGCAGCTCTCTTCCTTCCCGTCCCCCAGCCTCCTTCTATACCCTCCTTCCTCCTCCTGGTCCTCTTCCTCCTCTCTCCTCACCTCCACTCTTGATTCTCCACAGAGCTAGGCTGCCCCAGGCTCTCAGAGTGCATGCTGGAGTCAGGTGTTAAATAGCACTGCAAACTAGCCATGGCAGGAGGGGGCAGAGCTCCCCAGAGAGACAGCAAGGCAGAGCCAGTCAGGCTGGGTCTGGTCTGGACAGACCCACCTTTCGCCACATTGTAGCACCTCTGTTCCGAACCATTCTGGGCTTGGGGGTGGGGTGGGGTGGGTGAGTTATCCTTCTATTGATCCATTCATTCAGTAAACAGCCATGGTCTATTAAGCGCTGGGTATCAGAGGTGCAACAAGAATAAGTAAACGCATCTATTGAGTGCCAACTGTATGCCAGCACTACTCTAGGAGCTGAAGACGGGGGTGGGGTGGGGGGGTGGGGGCTACACCCAAGGTAAATCTGTTAGACGCTGACTGTATTTCAAGCTCAAAGTCGATGGCAACATCCATGAGGCAGATGTTGACTGATCGCCTACTACATGCCAGATACATTTCTGGCTGCTAGAGAGAGAGAGATGGAAGCAACCATTTTCTAAGTACCTCCTGTATGCCAGATACCACACCGGTCATGGTGACACCTTCACAGAGAACTAATGTCAAGTCGGGGTGGCAACAGATACGTGACCCAGGACAGGGCATCAGAAGTAAAAAAAAAAAAAACAAAAAAAAAAAAAAAAAAAACAACCAAAAAACAAAAAAAACCCCAAAACTGTGGAGGGTGTGGGAGACCTCACCTGGGTGGTCCTCTCAGAGGGGCAGGCATGGAGGACACCCCAAGGGATGAAAACGAAGCAGGTCCCAGGAGTGGGGAACCCACCATGGAGTAGGCTGAGGAAGAACATTCTAACAAAAGGACCTATCTTGGCTGAGGCAGAAGAGCTGGGAAGCTCCCGAGGGAGCCAGGGAGAGGGGCCTGGTGACCAGGAGCAGTGAGCAGCAGCTCTCCTTGACAATAACTCCCTGACTTGGAGGGGGCGCTCACATGAGGGGAAGTGACCTGCCCCATCTGTCCCCACTTGGCTTGGTATCCTGCGAGGGAGCCCTGGGTTGTCCCTTAGCCTCGCTCTGCCTCTGTCTCTGACACCCTGATGGGGGCAGGGAGTGGGTGACAGGGGCTCCATCTCCTTATTTAGCTGTGTCCCCAGTTGACCCCTCTGCAGACGCCTGGAGCTGTCAACCTCGATTCCCGGTGCCTTTCGTTACCCCACACAAAATGACATTTATTTATTCCCTCACCTGGGAGCGTGGCGAGAATTAATTATTTAGCACAAAGGAAGCACTTTGAACGGGGGGTGGGGTGGGGTGGGGGGGAGTTCTGAGGGGACGATCCAGCTTCACAGAGCCAGGGCAGGGTGGTGGCTGGGTGTGCTTGTAGTTCTGATGGCAGGGTCCCCACTTCTAGGGGTGGGAGGCTGGGTGAGGAAGGTAGAGGCAGCAGTGAAAGAGGAATCTTGGTATTCTTCGGAGGTGTTCTTCAGTGGCTCTGGGTTAGGAAGGAACCGGGTAGCTCCCAGAGTGCAGTCTCCCCACGAGTTCCCAAGTCTTAGAGCCCGGAGCATCGGAGGGGCGATACATTAGAATGAGCTCGGAGAGACACAAATCAGGTGCATGGTGGCATAGCCTGGCTGCAAGTCTGTACCTGCATGTGTGTACATATATGTATGCATATTTGCATACAAACCCATATATATATATATATATATATATTTGTGTGTGTGTGTGTGTGTGTGTGTGTACATTTACCTGTGTTCATGACCCTATGTAAGCACAGATCTGGGCTGTCCCTTTAGGAAGATAAGCTACAGCTCAATGGCACTGGAGCCTGCAGGACCCACAACACAGTATATAGAACAGGACTGTGAGGACCAGAGGCCAGTGGGTCCCAAGGTCAGCAGGGACCTGAGGTCAGCAGGGACCTGAGGTCAGTGGAAACCTGAGGTCAGTGGGAACCTGAGGTCAGTGAGGGCCCGAGGTCAGCAGGGACTGGAGGCCAGCAAGATCCAAGGCCTGTGGAAACTTGAAGTCAGCAGAGATCCAAGGATGACCTCTGAACTTAAGCATTGCCAGGATTCTCTCTGGAAGGGGCCTGAGCCATCTGGAGAGGGTGAGTGTAAAGGAGGTCATAGAGGGTGAAGTTAGACTTGTGGCGTGAAATAGACCCAGTATCCATCAATGGGCTGGAAGGAGAAGCCAGGGGAACAGAGTTCCCAGCCTTAGACGTAGGCGGCTTGTGTTACATTTGTCACAGGGAAGAGGATTGTGAATGAACTCGAACCCCCTCCCCATGCCAGAACCAGGATTCCCCGTAGAGTTGGCCATGGGGTAGCCTCTGAGATCTCAGCTTCCTCCTGCTTCCTGGAGACCTGCCTCTGCCTTGATGGAGCCCCCTGCATCTAAATACCTGCATTCAGAAGGTGCCCAATAATTACCGGCTCAGAAAAACTGCCTGTTATTCACAGGCCTCCATAGAAGAGGACTGGAGAGCAGATAGATGCCCTGCTTATGGGTATATGGCCTCCTGTGCCTTGGTCTCCTTACCTGTGACACGGATCAAGGAAGTAGAACCGCACTGTGGAGAGTCTAGCACCTGTCTCAAGATGTTTAGAGCATCAGCTCTGGCACATAGCAGGTAGTCCAGCCTGGGCTACCACAGGTCCCCCAAACCAGGCAGAAGCCTGGACATCCTACAGTGTTCTTGGCAGCCCTACCACCCCCATCTCATTGGTACCACATCCCCCAAGGAGGCTGCGGAGATGGCTCAGTGGTTAAGAGCACTGGCTGCTCTTGCGGTGGATCTGAGTTCAATTCCTAGTACCCACATAGTGTCTCACAGTCATCTGTAACTCCATTTCCAGGGGACCCTATGGCCTCTTCCACATATTTGATGCACGTACATACATCAAGGTAATGCATGCATATGGTGCACAACATACATGCAGGTAAAAGACCTATAAATATAAAATAAAATAAATACATCTTTAAAACATCTTCTAAGAAATGAAGCCCCGGGGCTAGAGAGATGAGTCAGCAGTTAAGAGCAGTGACTGCTCTTCTGAAAGTCCTGAGTTCAAATCCCAGCAACCACATGGTGGCTCACAACCATCCATCTGATCTGATCTGATGCCCTCTTCTGGTGTGTCTGAAGACAGCTACAGTGTACTTACATATAATAATAAATAAATCTTTTAGCTGGGTGGTGGTGGCACACGCCTATAATCCCAGCACTTGGGAGGCAGAGGCAGGTGGATTTCTGAGTTCGAGGCCAGCCTGGTCTACAGAGTGAGTTCCAGGACAGCCAGGGCTACACAGAGAAACCCTGTCTCAAAAAAAATCTTAAAAAAAAGAAATGAAGTCCTATGCTCAAGGCTACCAGCTAGAAGATGGCAGGACTAACTGAGAGGCCTGCACCCAGAAGGAACAAAGGACCCAGGAAAGAGGGCCAGCCTGTGGGAGCTTGCATGCTAACCTGCCAAGGCAGCTCTCAGTGCCTTTGAATGGTATCATCTAGATTTTAATGGCCCACTGTGTGCCTGGGGCCACCAAGCATTCCCAGCTGTGAGGCAGGAGGCTGACGTGGGCATAAAGCCCAGCCACCGTGGCGCTCTCACAGGGAAGCGGGTGGAGCTGCAGTTCCGTGGGCAGCTGGCACACACACGCTGGAGACTGCTGCCATGGTTACGGGGCTAGGCCCGCTCCCTGTGCGTGGGCCACATCCTTCCTCTCTGGGGACGGACGGCAGGGCCAGGGCTGTGGAGAATTCTGCCTCTCCCTTTTCCCTGTTCTGGTGGGGGGGTCATCTGGGGGTCCCCATGGATAACCCGGCAAAGCACAGACCAGCAGGGCAAAACTAGGTCAAGACCCCTTGCCTAACCACAGACGTCAGCTGGCGTGTGAGGCACTCAACTGGCAAAGTATCAGACTCCTAACACTCAGGCAGATTCATGGCCAAGGTGGAAAGGCTGAAGTCCAGGAAGCCGAACGGCTTGCCTAGCATCATGAGGCTGGGATTTGGGGGAGGAAAGATAAAGGACTTAACTCAACTCCTGGCTTTAGATTCTGCATCAGGTTAGGAGGCTGGTAGGGTCAGCTTCCTAGGGCCTTGGAAGATCAACACTTGATCTCTCAGCCAAAATGGGGAGAATGAATTGCCCTGGCCCCAAGAACTGATGAGCGTGAGCATGCGCGTGTGCACGTGTGCCTCTGTGTGTGTATGTGTGTGTGTGTGTGTGTGTGTGTGTATGTGTGCCTGCCTGTGTGTGCCTGTGTGTGCATGCGCGTGTGCGCGCGCGCATGCAAAAACCTTTTGTAGCCTGAATGTGAGATCAGATTCCAGCAATCTAAGAGCATTGAAGAAGGAGGCGACATCTTGGCATCAGGGGGACCGGGAAGATGCAAGGCACAGCCTGGCCCACGCCTTACCTGCTGTGAGGCTCACACCCGACTTGCCTGACCAGTGTGCTTGACCTTGTTTCTGCCTGCGGGGTGCTAGCAGTTTGACCAGAGTCCCCTGAGACTCAGGGCAAGAAGCTGATCTCTAAATCACTGTGCTCCTGGGAGAGCTGGGGGGTGGGGTGCTCAGCAAGGGGCCTAGGGCACGAGGAGGAGATTAGATTAACAAGTGAGAATAAGACCAATTTAAGCAACTTTAATTATCTGTACATGCATTTGTTTAGTGTGCATGTGTGTGTGTGTGTGTGTGTG
>JADRCD010063618.1:0-10145 GCA_019843815.1 Montemys delectorum | reverse complement strand
CCATTCATTGAACTGAGTACACGGTCCCCAATGAAGGAGTTAGAGAAAGGTTCTATGGAGCTGAAGGGTTTGCAGCCCCTTAGGACGAACAACAATTACTAACTAGTACCCTCAGAGCTCCCAGGGACTCAACCACCAATCAAGGACTATACAGGGTGGGATTGAATGTACTGGCAGCAGGTATATAGTAGAGGATTGCAAATTCGATCATCAATACGAGTAAAGGACCTAGGCCTTGTGAAGGTTTTGTGCCCCAGTGTAGGGGAATGCCAGGGCCAATAAGTGGGAGAGGGTGGGGTTACGGGCATGGGGAAGGGGGAGGCAAAAGGGGTTTGTTCTTATTTTTGATTGCTTGTTTGTTTGTTTATTTGTTTTGAAGGGGAACCTGGGAAAGGGAAAATGTACATGTAAATAAAGAAAATAACTAATTAAAAAAAAAGCAGTTATCTAGTGTGGTAAAATAAATATTGTAGTAATATTGACAAAGATTGCATGAGATTAAATGTATTCTTAAAACTGATCTATTAGAGTTCAATGCCACAAAGTTCATAGTTACCCAATAAATTAATAATTTTATTATTTAAAAGTAATAATTTCCAGTTAAATTTTAACAAATATGATGGCAAATTATCATCGAGTAAAGAGTAGTTTACTAGATTCGCTTATAAGTACTCCGAGGTAGTTATACATAATACTGAATATTATGTGTCAAGGAAATCTGAAGAAACCAAGACACGAGGATATATTAACCTGGCTGCGAAAAGTGTGTAGCACGGTCTATCTCTCCTTTCAACTTCAAATGGTTTCTTTAAAGTATAGTAAGTTCAAACTCTCTATCATGTGATTTGTTATTTCTCTGAATCATTTTTTTGAAGACACTACTAAAATTTTCAGAGCACTTTCCTAATCTCCTGCACTATCACCACATATCTTATTGTTCATAGCAATTAATTGAGGTTATTTTTTCTATCTCAAAAATGACAAAGTAGTTGATAAATTAGTAGGGTATCATTAATAGGAGAAAATGGCCACTCTAGGTAGAGTAAAAGATGCCATCTAGAAAGATCACGTTAATTTAAAAGCATTAACTTTTCCATAGGGAAGGAATTTGGACTCTAAAATCTTTGAAGTGAAGCTATTTTGTCATTACCATTGATGTGAGGACTTAAGCTGTGCTTTCAACACCTCACTCTTTTTCCATCTCACTTTTTCTTCTCTCTCTTTCAAGTATGTTACTTGTACCTACAGAGTATAGTACGCACAAGCATACAGTTTTGAAACAGGCACCATTCAATTTTAAGTATAGTTATCATTTTGGAAATAAAGATTTTAACAACAGTAAAGTCACAATGGTGATGGTTTAATAGCTTAAACATGGCCTTGATTTTAATCTGGCTCTTTAAAAATTACAGTGCTATAAGAATTTATGGGCCAAGCCTACAGAAGGATTGACAATTGCCAAGTATGTGAAGCAGTTTCATTTGCCCTAGTAAATCATGTACCATCTTCCAGAAACCCTATTTATTAGGCTTTTTCTATTCACACGAAAACATAGGGTTGATATTATTATGTTAAAACACTCAGTGAATTTGAATTGCCTGTGTTAGGAACAGAGCAGGAATTAAAGTGTGGAGCTTTTCTCAGTGACTGCACATTCTTTCTGATCTCTACCCTACAAAAATGTGACTTTTACGATTTTATGTTGACGTTGTTTACTATGGTGAATAACAAGCTTCTTGAGTGTATGTGCTCTCTTGTCACATTTCAGACCTTAGAGAAGCCACTCAGAGTATTCCCTGGATAACAAAGACTCATTGAATGGATGTAACATTTGTTCACTCAGGAACTTCCAAATATGTGCACATATTCAAAGGCATTCTCACTTTGTGCACTAACAACATATTTTACTAACATACACACAAGTCATCTGCAACTGTTCAGACTGAATGAACAAGATTTCCCCAAATTACTGAGTACTCAGAGGGTAATCAAGTTATGCTGTGTCTCAAGAAAACAATTGCAATTTCATTTGCTCATAGTCAGGCTTGGTAAAAGAAAAGAAACTACTTTTTTTTTTTTTAAAAGAAATGAATGTTAATGGTGCTGTAGTTCACTCTGTTTTGAAACATTAGTTGAACAATATATCTAGGTGTAAAACTAAAGGCAAATTCAGTCATTCAAAGAGCATTTAACAGGTCTAATTGGGGAAGTAGCATCCAAATGGATTTTTGCACAGTTGTTAGACAGTGTTTATCACACAAAGCAGCAGAGGAAGCCTACAACGCATCGATTCTGTCCCATGTTAACTATGGGAAGACAGCCTGAGTCGATGTTCAAACAAAAAGTTTGAAGATAAACTGTAACATTTTCGAAAACATTCACCTGAGTGAATGATGCCAAATAACAACTGAAAAAGAAAAATACCTTCAGGACAGCATCACTGACAGGAATCAATTTCTCCTTAGAATTAAAACAATCATTCCACAATTCCTGGCCTTAGTTGAGAAAGATAATAAGAAATTAATGTGTGAACAGTCTTCTCATCAACAATGGCCTGTACATCATAATTATCCTGAGGCTTTAGTTATAGCTGAGTTTAAAAATAGAGACTGGAGCTACCTAAAAACGACTGTACTATATATACACAATTGAGCTCATTAGACTGACACTGGGATTTTCTTTGAGACAGAATTCTATCTAAGCCGGCAATTTCAATGCCAAGCTTGGGCCAGATACAATTTAGAATGGTTGTGAAATAGCTCAGAGGGAAAAAAACAAATGCTGATAATGAAATTGCTGACAAACTAACTCGCCACAGAAAGCTGCCCAGTGCCATCTACTAGAATGGAAACCTACAGCACTGGGACCCATTTTATTATACAAATGACATAAGGAAAAAAGTCTCCTCACACTCAGAAAAGATAAAGATGAAACAACAGTTAGCACACTACAGAGGTTGCTTGCAAAGAAATTGTTACTGTATTAGAAGAACCAAACCAAAAACCTCCATGGAGTTTAAACCATTTGATAAGCCCTGTCTGTCTATTTTTTGGTATGTTCTCTGGAATAACTCCCAGATTTAATTTATAAATAATGTATGATTTTCTGCATGATGGAGTTGACTTGTTGCAAAAGGCCTGTCCAATATGTCTGTGGTTGATTGTGATTTGTTCTCCAATGAGATAAATATTCTTAAGCATTAACTTCTATAGTAAGGAACATTACTGAAAAGAGTTTCAAAACTAATGTAATGCTTTCTATTCACATTATACGTAGCATCAATGATGAAAACAATATTTCATTTCCAGGGTACAGTTATCTTGATATCAAAGAGTAGAAGGACGAGATCAAGGATGCTCTGGGATGTTAACATGGTTACTGCTGTCACCAGGCTTGTCAAATGAGAGGAGCTACTCTGTTCTGCTTCCAACATCGAATACTGTTTTTGCTGTTGTCAGATTTCATGTGTCAAGGGACCACTTCAGCTCTTCTTACTTAGATTGCATTCTATCCACTTGTACATCTTAGGATCAAAGTTTATTACTTTGCCTGTTTATATAAAATTGTATATAGGTAAGCTCAGAATGAGTCAGGAATGGTGAGTTACTAAAATGAAGGAGTGCAAGACTTTAGGCTATACTCATCTGCATTTTCATGTCAACTTATACTCTGCTTCTGTGTTTATGAGAAGTTCATACCACACCTATGTGCATTTAATTTTTCAAAGCCTACTTTTAATGACAGTTATTAAAGGCTTTACCCTCCCTTCTAGCCTACCACCCACCAGAGGTAGTGGGAAAGAAAGGATACAGAGGAAGTGGACCTGTTTAGAAAGGGTTCTTTGGAGCAACTCCTTTCTGCATTGTTACCAAATCAGCAGTTCAGTTCACAGGTCAGCAGCAGCAGTTGAGTCCATTAGCAAATACTTCATTGGTACAACAGTGGTCCAGTTCAGAAGAGTTGAGATAACAAACAAGAATCTGCAGCAGTGGCACGACCTAGCAGAGACACCCAGGCCTCAGCCGAATTGAGTCCTCAGGAGTCCTCAGGAGGAATTCAGATGAGCAGAAACACCAGGAGAAGCTTTTGGCTATGCCTCTCTCAACAAAGGCAAGATCAGCAAGGAGATAAGACTAGCAAGTGTTGCACTGCGAGCTCCATGCTCAAGCCTCCCTCATAGGCATTTGAGTTTTCTACTCTCTCTAAGCATCACGTGTCCTCCATGAGTTTTGCTTCACCCTAAGTCTGTCTCAGCTGACCTCACTCTGCCAATCATCTGGACTCTGAGGAAGCCATAGCATGTCACCATAATTTTTTTTTTTTTGGTGCATTTCTCTCTATGAAGTCCCAGCAAATAGAGCTCAACTACACAATGTAAGGTGGACCAATACATGTGTGTCCTTAGAGAAGAATCTTTCATCACATGTTCTTTCATGTGCTTGCTTTTGCTTGCTTTAGCAAAAGATCCTTTCACCTATGACTGCTTCTGAGAAATGTTCTTCCATAAGTCTGCCTTAGCCTTTCACCTGTGTCTACTTCAGCCAAACATTCCTTTACGTGTTTGATTTAGCAAACCACCACTCAACACAACTGACTTTCCGAAGAACCTGTAATATTCCACTTCTCTCTTACACACACACACACACACACACACACACACACACACACACACACACTAAAATATTAAGTAAATTTAAAAAACACACACAATAGATGTAAATATTCCTAATATTGTCTCACAAGGCTTGGGGTTCATATTGGTTCTGTTTCTCTTCCTTCTGCCTCAAGAAACTTTATGGGATTTTTCTCTCATCTTTGCTTATATAAGACATACCCCTTCCATAGTTTCCCAATCTTATGGAAGTCTCAGCTATTTTTTTCTTTTTTTTTTATTATTTTTGTTTGTTTGTTTGTTTGTTTGAGGCAGGATTTCTTTGTGTGTCCCCAGTAATCCTGGAACTCACTCTATAGACCAGGCTGGCTGTGAACTCAGAAATCCACCCGCCTCTGCCTCCCAAGTGCTGGAATTAAAGGTGTGTGCCACCACTGCCCGGCTTAAGTCTAAACTTCTTATCCTGTCCCTCATAGTCTTTAGAATGAAAGTTACACAACCACTCTGCCTGGCATATTACCATACATAAAATTATGACTTCATGATATATATTTCTATATGGGAGTAAAGACAGTATTAGGTACATTTAGGGTAGTATGGTCCTATACTCATGAGAGTAAAGAAATAGCAAAATATATAGGTAAAATATGAAGTATACTGTGGAAATAGGTATCACTTTTTTGGCTCAGCCAACATCTATATTCATGTATCATTTTTGGAAAAAAATGTATTCTTGTGAGGGATCAGACACATTTCATTTTCATGTGATGTACGATCAAGTTCTGATTCTTTTTTTGCACCTACTTGAAAATTACTCAATGTAAATCACAGTGAGATATAAGAATTTGTTGAGATACATTTTATGGTAAGTTTCCTAGCTTCAAGAGATAACATTTCACTAACTCGTATGACCCCTCTCTCTCTGTAGAGAAAAAGTATATACAATAAGGATAGACAAAGCTGTGCCAAGATTCTTAAGGCCATACATGTTTTTATAAACCGTGTTTTGAGGATTTCAAGCATGAGTATACTGATTTTGTATCCTTCCTCACCTCCTTTCCCCATCCAACTCAAGTCCATCATCTCTTAATTTATGTCTTCTTTATTTCAATAATTGCTATTATTTCATACATGTATACAACCTACTGAGTCCAATTAATGTTGCCTGTATGAAAATAGATTTAGAGTTGACCACTTAGGCTTTGGTAACCTGTCAGAGGACTCATCCTTGATGAAAACTGACTTTCCCTTCTCTAGCAGCCACTGGCTTCCTATAGTTCTTCAACTAGAGGTAGGGTCTTATAAAACATTCTAGTCTTGATTCAATATGGAGGTGGGGATCAGCACTCCAGGGACCAAGATGTCTGAAAGACCCATAGAGGCTCTGAGGGTAGACACATCTGTGGAGAATGAGTCTGTGTAGCTTACAGTATTTCCAGAACAGCTAAAAACAATAGGTCTTATAGAATGATGCTTTTTAAAACAGTGATACAATGAAATTATAAATAAAGTTAGTGGACCCTACTATGCAGCGTGGCTAAGGGTCTGGAAACAGCTCCATGAGACAAAGTAACATGTTTTTGTTCAATAGGGCTGGTCCTTGGCCTGCCAGGAGGCTCAGCCTGGCCTGCAGTATGGAACCATGCCTGCTGCATCTCTTATTGCTTACCATGGTCAGGCAGCAGAGAGCAAGGACTTGCTGCTGGCTGCTGGCTACTAGCATGATACTTATCCACTGTGCTAACAAGTCAACTTAGGACGAGAGCTGGAGATATCCTGCAGACTAGGACTCTTGAGGATCCTGCCCTCAGAAACACTACTCAGCCAAAAGAACACCATGATTCTGGTCAACAACAGGAGGCAGTAGAACTAGAGGTGCAGAAGTAGCAGTGACAAGCAAGGGACCATAACTATGGTGGACAAAGTGCCATTTTATTCCTGAGAAGGACTAACAGGGCATGCAGCAGCCTGGACCAGCATGCTCTGTCCTCAAATGTGATGTTCACTCCCATGATCACTCTGGCTCTGAGAAATAAAAAGATAGCCAAAAATGGTTCATTTTCTGGATTAAGCATCCTGGAAATATTTCTATGGTCCATGCTACCTTCGGAGGCCATATGTTGGTGTCCATGGTCCATGCTATGGCCAGGGACGATGCTGGTGTTAGTGATCTGTGCTGCCATCTGGGACTATGATGATGTCTTTTATCTGTGCTGCTAACGGAGCCCATGTTGGTGGCCTTCACTATGCTGTCACCTAGGGCCATGGTGATGTTTGTGGTCTATGTCAAAAACAATGTTGAGGTATATGCTGCCAACAGAGACCATAATAAGGTCCATGTTTTGTGCTGCTGTCAGAGAACATGTTGATGTTTATGGTTCTTGCTGCACCAAAAACCATGTGGAAATCCACGATTCATGCTGTTGCTGTCTGGTTTTGGCAAGGAAGCTTCTTTTGCAGTGATACCAATGACTGTAGAATCATAACTGAGAATGAGAGACATTGAAGACTTCTATGACAACTACCTCCCCCCACTCCCCAGTAAACAAACAAACAAACAAACAAACAAAAACAGTCTGGACAGAAAGCCACTGAAAAGAGTACTTAAAAATTGTGATCAAGATGCTAAAGTACAATTCTCCATAGCTGATGACTTAGAGTGGGATGGGAGTAAAGGTCTGTTGTGGGGAGAAGTCAGTTATTTTAATGGGGGTAGACACTGGGAGTTCGATCATACTCCAGTGAGTATATGGGCAACACAAAGTAGACTTGGTGTATCATTTTTCTTTTCTGGTGGAGTAGGGTGGGGAAAGCACAAAGGTGGGAGGGTAGACCTTGGAGAAGTGGTCTCAGTGCGTTGTATAAAATTCCGAAATGGTAAAGAAATATATTACGTAGGAAAAAAGTTTTCTTATTCATGTTGGCAAGTTGATTGGTATGGTCTTGTGTTAATTCTGTTTAGGCAGCTGTATTGTTAAGAAGTCATGGCTGAAATATCTCTGTCATGCCCAAAAGACAGAATCTAGCAGCACTTCCCTTCCTCTGGTATTTTCAATATTGACACTCCCTCTTTTCATGATGTTCCTAGAGCCTGGACTACAATTATTCTATCAAAGATGTCCATTTTGGGGCTAGGCGCATCTAAGTCACTTATTCTATGCACTTTGAACCCCTTGCGGTTTTCCCTGGTAGCCTCCATCTGCTCAAAAAGAATCTTCATTGATGATAAATGAGAACTGTATTTATCGATGTGTATAAGGATAAATCTTTCAAAAGTATTAAGACACTATATAAAATTTAGCAAAATGACAGTAATATGTTCTCCTCTAGAATCTATGACCTCTTCAGCCATGAGTTGTTAGCTAGGTTCATAATAGCAGGCATGAGTTCCTTCCTGTTGTGCAGGCTTTAAATCCAATCAGACAGGTTTTTTTTGTTGCCTTCAAAATAGTAGTACTAAGATAGCAGTATTGAGTATATCTTCCTAGACCAGTCATTAATGAACTTCTCAGCATTTATAGCTAGAAATCAAATGTTGATGAAATAAGCATCCAGATTTATCCCTGCATGTGGCTAAATACATTTAGATGTTAAAACAATCAATCTTATTTTTCCTTAATGTGTGTGGGTGATCACATGTGCATGGAAATTAGAGGACAATGTACAGAGTTTGGTTCTCTCCTTCTACCACATGGATAGAATCAAATTCAGGCAGGCCATTAAGGTCAGAACTGCCAACAAACAGTATTATACCCTGACCTATCTCAGCAAACATGTTGTGGGTTAATAGACACTAAGGTGTATTATTATGGTTGTCAAACAGTGAGTGGGCATTTTTTGAACAGTACCAAGACAAGGAATATCACAATGACAACAACAAAAGCAACATAAGAAATCTTTAAAAGTCTAAGGGTGATTACAGTGAAAAGTAGGCATATTTTGCTGACACTCCTACAAACTTCTTTAAAATGTCAACCTTAAGGGACATACAAATTACTCAGTAGGTAAGAGCACTTATTGATCTTGCAGAGAACCTGTGTTCAATTCCCTACACTCACATGATGCCTCAAAACTGGTAGCAATTCTGTTTTCAGGGACTCTGATAACCCCATCTGGCCTCCAGGCCCTAGGAACTCATACAGTGTACATACATATAGGCAAACAAACATATACATACATACAAAATAAAATACTTTATGTTGTATTCATCATTTTTTTTAATGCCACAAAAGTAAGACATGTAACTAATGTAGTTTTCTTCACTATATCTGAGGTTCTATGGATTATTACTATGCTAGCCTGAACTAGTCCCTCAAATCATATTACTTAAAAAAATGTAATCCCAACTCTGAATTGTCATTCAGATTTTGAAACATATACTGTTTCGAGAAAGAACTCTTTGTTAGTCAATATTTTTTCACTTTTAATTCTTCTGACTTGAGAAATCGACTTAAGAGAGGGAAGCTTTATTTTAGATCATGGTTTCCAAAATGTCTAGTGATGCTCATTGTATACCACTCTTGAATGGGCTTTTTCTTCTGATGTAGCATGGCTGGAGAAAAGTAGCTCATATAATGTCACCAGGAAACAGAAAGGAAGTGTTTGGGGACATAACATACATTTTGTTTTAGAGAGGGTGGAACAATTTCAAGAGCCATAGGTAGTGGACAAAACATAATCAAATCTTTCAACAAATTCACTACAAAGTTGTCTTTAAGTCCCTATAAATGTGTTGAACTGATTCAGGAGTCTGCTGATATCCTTAACTGTTAAAAATCTGGGGCATTAAGCATGGCATTAGGATCCCTCCTCATAATAACAATTCAACTGGCAAAATGGGATATGAAGGATTAGTTGACTGTCAGATGTGTTTTGAGCTACAAGAAAAAGTTAATTTGTTTCTAAGACTTTTTTAAAATAAGGAGTTACTAGCTTCTTGATTGAGTTAGCTTCCCTTACTTCTAGTTTGGGAATCATATAGACAGACTTAGTTCAATCCTACGCAAAACAAACAAACAAACAAAAAAAAAACCATAAAACAAACAATAACAAGTCATGTTCTTTCCTTATTCAATTACAAAGAATCAAATTTACAAATGCCAAGTTTAAGAGTTGTAATGATATCCAACGTCTTTCCCAGATTGGAAGAGTCTACACAATACCAATTTATGCCGACCTGAGTAGAATTCTCTTACAGTTCAAATATCAATATTTTTGACACAAGAAAATTAGAACAAAGCTTTTTGTCTCTAGAAATAGTTATAGCTCTATCTGGGGGAGAGGGGATTCATTTGAGATTCTACTGCCTAACACTCTGTTGAATAAGGATTCTAATGTTTATAGGCCCATGGAATTTGAACTTTCAAAATGTCTATGTGAAAAAACTCAACCATCACATCGTCAAATGGCTCATCATTAAACCATTACTGAAAGCCATTAGTAGACAAGCTAACACTGCAGGGGGGTTGATGCTTTCCAGTTGGCAATTCTTTAGCAGCCATAGATGGGGCAGGCATTTTAACCTGTAAAAAAA